>CM066729.1:184240010-184372510 GCA_033961575.1 Aselliscus stoliczkanus
TTACAACGTAGCGGAAGTTACCCCATGAAGGTGTTACATGACATGTTGTCTTCATTTTTAAACAGGACAGATTGTTTTATAGGGAATTTCACCACCGTTATTGTAGCAATTACAATATTTAAATTATTTCTCTTTCCCACATTCTGCCTGTATTCTTCTTTTTTTTCCCTTCATATTAATCTTTTTCCTCTTCAGCATCTGCAGAGTCCCTTTCTTACGGAGATTGGTGTTGCAAACTTTAAAGGGTCTCAGTTGAGAAATATTTTTTGATATTGATAGTCATTGATTCATGCAAAAAAAAAGCAAACGCCCGGCCCTTGGCTGGTGTCCGGAGCTGGCTGTCATTCTCTGATTCGAGTGTCTGGGCTCTTCACCAGCGATCCTGGGTGAGGGCTCAGCCCAGTGGTTCTGTGAGGTTCGCCCCCGAGGGTGTGTCCCTGGGAGGGGCTCATGCAGACGTCACGCAGAGTATGAACATGGCTGTGTCTCCGTGCCTTGCGTAAATCCATGACTTGAACCTTAATGCAAACCGGATGACGCTGCAGCCCTGGTGTCTCTTTGGAAACAGCACCAGTCTGCAAGTTCATCTCGGCCAAGCTGGAGGGAGCAAGTGCGTGTCAGAGTGTGTGACCTACAGCCGCTGGCTGGCCAGAGGTGCCCCTCTCCCCCTTGGCTTCCAGAGAGGGCCAGTTCCTGGTGCCCCAGAAGGTCCTGGTATGAGTTGTGACATTAGCTGTGTGGAAACGGACCGAGGCCCGGCTCTCTCGGGAGGGGACCAGAACGCATGTGTGCTCAAAAAACCCTCCCTGTTCCAAACCATTGTTCTGTTTGTGGGGAGAGCTGGGGCTCTCCAGTTGCTATTCTGAACGTTAGAAATGGAACACTGTGCACATGTCCACTGGGTGGCTTATCTCGTCCCTCACTTGTTATGGTGATTCTACTCAAGAAATGATGCTTTGCCTTGGTGTGACCGTCTTAGAGTACCCCGGTGGTGGTCCTCAAATTTAGTCTTCCAGGGTGAACACTACAAAGAAAAACCAGGGTCCTGATTCCAGTAGTCATCGGGGTGGCCCTGACGAGGGCCCGAGCTCTGTCACCTGTCACATCCCCAGTGTAAGGCGGGGAGGACTGTCACGTCTCGGGCACAGGGTGTGCTGGCTGACCACCCGTCACCTGCTCTTGCCTGCTGTGGACAGGCGCTCCCCTGGCTGGCCTGTGTTGTGGAATGTGGCTCTCTCTAGCAGCACCGTTGGCCATGGGCCTGCTCCTGTCCTGCACTGTTCAGGCAGGTGTGCCAGGGCTGATTGGACATCAGACGGAGCTGAGAAGGCCCAGGAACACAGCACACAGCACACCCACTGCCCTCTGCAGGCCTTTGGGTCCTTTGCTCCAGCGTGCTGGCTGGTTTTCTCTGCGCTGCCTGCATGGCTTTGTTCACAGGGTTAGCTTGGCCCCCCTCCCTGCGGCCTGATGCCGGGGTGTCTGTGCAGGCAGCCCTTGAAGCCACGCCACGTGCCCTTTCCCCCAGAGCCCACATCCCACCACGGCTGGACCTCCCCTCCGATGCTTCTTCCCCAACAGCTCAGGCTCCCAGATACCGTGTGTGCTGCATTAATTAGTGGTGTGGTCTCAGCGGACCAATAAGTTAAAGAAAGAACTAGTGTGAGTGAATTTTTTAAAGGTCACTTGACTCGTTGAAAACCTGTTTTCTAAAAGAAGCGTGTTACAGAAATGTTCAATGGCGAAGTAAAATGCACAGTATTAAGTGGTTTTGACTGTAGTGAACAGACCGCCCCTTTTCATGACGTTTACGTAAAAGCACTTCGCCCGATGCGTTTACCTATCTAATTCTCTGCAAACTGAAAGGTATCATGCCTCAGTGTGAAAGCACCAGCAGTTACATGTAACAATTTTAATCAGTGAGGAGAAAACCCATTACATGGAGAATTCATGTTGGTCGTTTTCATTAGGGGAAACCTTCATCCCCAGCCTGTTTGATTCTGTTTCCCAGGTGGTCTTCATTTAAAATACGGCTTGAATAAGACAAAATCACCAAGCAAAAGAAAAAATGCCATGCTGAGTGTTAATTCCACATTAGAGTACTATGTGCTCATCAAAAAGAAGGAGGGCCGGCCAAGTGGTGCATTGGTTAAACACTGATTTTGGGATGTCAGTGGCCCTGGTTCGGATCCCACATGAGGGCCAGTGACACTGCCCTCCACAGCTAACAACAGCTCCACCTGGAGCCGGGCTGTGCGAGCCCCGGCGACGGTGTGGGCTGCAGCCCCTGCTGCAGTGGGCTGCCATAGGCTACAGTGAGTGGCCGGCAGCCAGCGTGAGCTGCCAAGAGCCACGGTGAGCGACCATCCAGAGGCCGGCGACCGATCTGCCTCATCCGGGAACAGAGCAATGATGATGCCAACATGGGCCAGTGAAGCAACGTCCTCCGCAAGTAGACTGAAGAACAAAAAGACAGCAACTTGTCAGTTCTCCTCCCCCAATTCCCCAATAAAATCTTTAAAAACCAAAGAAAGGGACGAGGTGTATGCATTTCTCATGCCATAGCTGTGCTGACCCCAGCACGGACTGGATTACCATTAATAACGTAACAAAAAATCCAGTGGTTCTCTGAGGACCTTGACCTTCATGGCCGATGGCAAGGTGACATTCAGTGGTGAGCGAGGTGACCTTCCTCATCCAAATGCCGAGCATCGGCAGGGAATGCCCATGAGAAATCATTCTGAGAAAGCTGCCGCTGGAACTTAGGAGCTGAGGGCACAGTTTATAAGAATAGCGGGTGGAGAGACTTGTCCAGAGGGCGAGACATCTAAAATAGGGATTGAAGATGATAGGGCTCTTCATGCAAGCACCTTAGACCTGCTCCCCTGTTTCCTCTGGTGGCCACCGGCTCCGTCAGGCAGCCGTGAGGTCCTGGCCGAGGTTTTGGGGCTCAGTGACTCGGGCATCCCTGCTCCGGCCCCAGTGGCCCATAGGAGATGACGCTGTGGTTCCAGCAGAGTGGAGACCTGTGTCTGACAGCGAGGTGCGCTGCCTGCCTGCGTGCAGTCCCCTGGGGGACACGGCCGCTCCCTGGACGGAGAGGAGAGAAGCGTCTCTGACCTGAGGGCCGATGCCTGTGTGCGCCTACACAAGCAGCTGTGAAGGTGCGACAGAGCTTTAGAGCCGATCAGAATGCGGGGTGGGGGGGTGGAAGCCAGGGAGCATCTGGGCTCCCGGGCGCCACGGGTGGGTGCGGCGGCCGCTGGCCAGCGTTCCTGCGGTGGTGACACGTGATTCTGAGCGAGAGGAGCCTGTCTGTCCTTGTGGGCCACTGGGGAGGCTAAGCGGGTGCCGCAGGGACACCAGGCCCACATCCTGCCATGGGCGCTCGCCCAGGGGGTGTGGTTCCCGACCCTTCCAGACAGGCCTGTGTACCCACGGTGCCCTGTCCGCTGGCGAGCCTGACTGCCTCAATATGCACTGAGTTCGTCCCTAGAAAATATGCCAAGCTCTGGGACTTGGCATGAAATTCTGTCACCCTCTCTTCTGATGGTTTCCCGAACTATGTGCTGCCGGGCTGGCGGAATGCCCTGCCTGGCCCCGGCCACTCTAACAAAATACCACAGCCTGGGTGGCTTGTGAACCACAGGCGTTTATTTCTCATGGTCCCTAAAAGCTGGGGCATCCCAGATCATGGAGCCCGCAGATCTGGTGTATCTAGTGAGTCCGCCTCCTGGGCTGCCCGCTTCCCGCCGTGTCCTCACTGTCCTCGCAGGGCATGGGGGGCGGGGGCAGGGAGCTCGTTGGCTCCCCGGTAACGGCACTAATCCCGTTCACCTTATCACCGCCCAAGGCTCCCCCTACTGACACCACATGGGGGTAGGATTTCAGCACATGAAAATTTCGGGGGACACAGACATTCAGTCCGTGGCACTGGAGACTACGTTCCTGTGAGGAACCCCCAGAGTGATGTCTACAGTTACCTCAGGTGGCACTGATCTCATCCCACTTTGTTTGGTTATGAAGTCCGCTGTGAAAGGAGGTAAAACATCCAAGTTTTCATAGTTCTTTTCGTTGTAATGACCTCTAGGTCCCCTTTCAAGGTCAAGGATTTGCTCTTTTAAGGACTTCAGGTTATTAACAAATAGTGCTCCACCTACTATAATGTCTGCTCTTTAAAGTTAATTTTAATATATTCTGAATTAAAGAGTTAAAAAGGAAGGGCAGACCCTCATGAGGAGCATCCTTGATTCTCTGTCCTTTTGTGTTTGCAAAGGTCAAACATTTCCAGTTTCCAGCCTTCTCTGGATGGCCGGTGTTTCTCCCTGATTTAGAAACACTGTAGACTTGTTAACAGTAACTCAGGGTTACACACGTCCTACAACATTGACCATGTAGGTAGAGTACGTAGCTTTTCCTGGAAAGGCTGGAACCTTCCACAGATGTCTGGGAAGCCTGTGCGCTGATGTGGAGCACTCCCACAGGAAGCGAGGGCCGGCCAGGAGTCCCGCCCGCCGACTGTGGGCATCCAGCCTGATGTCCCGGGTATCGGACCTTGACGTTGATCAGCGCGGCCCCCCGAGGCCCTGGGGAAGCTTGGAAATTATGCAATCCAGTAGGAAAGGCATGTGATAGGCAGAGAAGACCAGGAGATCAGGCCCGAGAATGGGAGGGCCGGCCTCGGGCAGGACAGCCGGCCGACGTGCTCTTCTGCGAAGGTCAGTGTCCGCCTCGCAGCCCAGGGGCTCGGGGAGGCGCTGCAGAGACCAGGGGCGAAGCGCCTGCCCGCTTCCGCAAGAGTGCTCGGAGCGGCCCGTCGCTCCTGGTGCTTTTGCGAGTGTGACATGACTGGGTGAAGTGACTGGCATAAACAAACACGGGATGAGCTTGTAAAACACTTCGTAATCCTTTGAAAAAGAGGAAACTGTAAATGTAAATCATTTTCAACAGCAAATGCAGGACGGGCGCTGTTCCTCAGCGTAGCTGCGGGTTGTCATTCCGAGAGCAAGAGGGAATTCGCTTTGGATGGATTTGGGTTTTCTGTTGATGCTCATGCCGTCACTAAATCTTGCAAAAGCACATTGTAAACACAGGAGCACATGCATTTTATGGGGGAAAAGGTGCGGTATCGATATAGAGGCATTGATTTCACATTGAAAGCACATGGGGGAGACAGAACATTTCTGTAGGGAAGCTCAGAACCGCCGGCAGCCCCAGGTAACTAGGCTGGGAAGCCGACCCCATGGCCCTGGCCCTGATACTCGGGTCAGGTCCCGGGGACTCAGCCCTTCTCCAAGACCAGCCCTGTGCTGGTCACATCACAGATGCAAACTGTTGGTCTCGGGGAAACCCAAATGAAAAGCCAAGGAGGGAGATCAGGGCCATTGGTGCCAGATGCCCCTGCTGGCGTCTCCTTTGGGCCCGAGTGGCCCCGGCACCTTACATAGACTGTCGTGTATGATGAGCGGAACAGGAACCGCTGGGCCCCAGGTAGGGCGTGTGCTGTGGCATCAGGGCACGGTCAGGGCAGGTGGTCAGGGTGGGTGCTGCAGCACCCACCCGATAGGTGCTGACTGTCTTGGCTGGGGACAGATACGGGATAGGCAGCAGCAGGATAGCCCGAATAGATGTGTAAAATCCACGTAATGTGTCATCAGGTGCTGACGACCGTCGTGGGAAACCGTCAGGCAGGAATGACGGGGTACCTGGGACGGGAGTGTCCTGTAAATGGGGTGATCAGAGTCCTCCCTAAGGAAAAGCTCTTTGAGGTCCAGAGGTGGAGGCCATGCTGGGAGGGGTGGCCAAGCCAGCTGTCCCCCAGAGGGCGGGGAGCCCAGTAAGACCCGCGGGCTCTCATGCATGTGGGAGCCTTCACATGACACTTGGCGGTGTCACGGACGCCATGGACACCCTGAGAGCCCTCTGGACAAGGAGCCCCCCCGCCTTGAGTGCACAGCTGTAGCCAGCCCTTTCCTAACTGGCACCTCTGCTGTTTTCTTTGGCTCAGACCGTTCTTGTGAATGTGTGTTTAACGTAGTGTTGAAACTGGTGGTTGCCCCTCCCCGTGCCCCAAAGGTCATCGACTCTCAGGGGTCTTCCGCGACCCAAGGTGACCTTCCTGGTTCTCCCACACTGTTTGGGATATAGCTTCTGCTGCTGCTTTTTTTAAGGACCTATGTGTGGGTGTCCCCTCCCTCCTGTCTGTGAATTCCAGCTAAGGAACCAGCTCTCTCTGTACAGACGGATGACGATGCAGGTGACGTTCTGAGAGTGAAGGGCAGGGGGCACCATCAGGCCAGTGCGGCCCTGTTACTGACGAGCAGCAGACAGCTTTTCCTTGCCTCGCCACCTTGCAACACACACACGGACATGCCACTCTGTTCCATAACATATGCATTGAGAGCAACGTCCGATGCTGGGTGACAGGCCGCCCTGGGCGCACGCCTGGTCCACGCCCTGTTGGCTTGCCAGTGTTTCTGAGAGGCGAATTTTATTCTAATTCAGTAGGTTTTTTAACCCCCGCATTTAAAACTCGTGCTTGGAAAGCCCATGTTAGTCCCATTAACATCAATGAGGTCTCCACACACCGAATATCGTGCTTATAGAATGGAAGCCTCACCCGCCCGCCTTTAAAAGCAATATCTCACTGCATTCACTGGAGGTTTGCAGTGGTTTGCCATGTCCTGGAAGAAATTATCTTTCAGAAAAGTAAGTTTGGCGGAGTGAAATGAAACGAATTCCACATTTCAGTGTCATAACATAGTAACCTGACGGCTTGCTGAGGTTCTGCCCCTGGTGACAGACACCTGAGGCCACGTGCACCTTCTCCCGGCCCACGTACATCTCCTCCCTGAGATACGGACCGAGCCCCGATGCCGACCGTGCCCTCTGCAGACCCCGGGAGTTATAGCATCCACGAGACCCGCAGTGTTCCCACGTGTGGCTCAAGTCCCCGTGTGAACTTTGGCCCCATCGGTGGCCTGGGCGCCCAGAGCGCTGACACATGCGTTTTGGATGTTGCAGTTGCAGCAGCAGCGGCCCTTAGCCCTCGCCGTTTCCTGTGCTTCTGTCAGAGGGTTCCCGGCTGCAACAGCCTCACTCCGGGCCCGGTTTGTTTTTGAAACGCTTCTGCCCTGTGTTGGCAGCATTGTGGGGTTCACTTCCAGCCTGAACTCTCCGGAGAGACAGCATAAAGGGTGACACTTGTTCCTAGGAAGAGAACTGGGAGTCACCATCCAGCATATTAGCTCCAAGGCTCCTGGCATTATTTATTGAATGATGAATAAGTGTGTGGAGTTTTGAAGATCGGTGGTAGCCCTAAAATACTCCACGAGGAGCTGCCGGAAAAGCTGGCTCGAAACAATGTTAACTATAAAAAGCGTGTTCTAAGGATAACAGACTGGCCTGTAAAAAACAGGTAAGCAGGAAAGCTGAAACCCACACCAGACTCCTCCTGAAAGATGGGCAGTACAGACTCCCCTCCGGGGGGTGCCCACCTGGGGTCTGTGGGCTCCGCATTCGCTGCTGGAAGGTCCGGAGTTCTCTGAGAGCTGGCGCGTGGAGCAGAGGGCCACGGGCGCCCGAGCGCCGCCTCCTCTAAGCCCTGAACAGATACGTGCGGGGTGACATCCCCGTATTCTGGTTGGCTCCCGCAGCTTTTCTCTTTTCGGGGGCTGATGTCCTCGGTTCCTCCTTTCTCTTCTTTCCTTCTGCCCGGTGCTGATTTTCCTCTCTGCCAGTTGTGTCACTCCTGAGCATATGCTTAGTAATCCCTCCCTTTAGCTCCCAGGATGCCCGCTGTGGGGAGCCTTTGTGCAGCTGCCGCCCCTGTGGTGACGCAGGGTGGCCTCGGGGTGCGCTGAGGGCCTGTGTGAGCAGTCCTGTGCCTCAGGTGTCCCCGCTGACCAGGCCACCCTGCAGTCCTTCTATGGAGGCTGATGGTGGCCTGAGCGCCCGGGGAGGGGGCAGAGTTCCTGTCCTCAGGAAGCGCTTTTCTTCCTCGAAATTGAGATTTGAAAACAAAGACACACTTACGGAGCACTTTGGAGAGAAATTAGAATGCCCTTCTCGCCTCCAAGCAGAGCCCCGGCCCAGCCTGGCATGGGCCCTCGTCATCACTTTAACGGATTCCGCCTTGCCCTCCCTCTCTCTCCTTTGGGTTTCCGTCACGGGAAATAGATGCTTACGCTGAGGTCACGGCCGACCCCTCGGGAACATGGAAGAGATTAGGGAAACCTCTCTGCCCCCGGCGGGGTTCACATCTCTTTCTGGGAGGCACTTATGCATCACTGTTGATCTCAAGTTGTTTTTCCTTTCTTGGACTTGAGAAATTGTAAAGCAGTATGAGTGTATTATTTTTTTAAACTTCAGGTGTTGAGAGTTGAATGATAAAAGCCTCTTTCTGAGGTGGTCAGTCTTGTTGGATAAAACCTGCAAAATCTGTTTCTGTTTTTGTAAATAACCCTATTCTTACAGAGCTTAACCAACAGGTACACATTGTATTCTTTTGTGAGTGGGACTTGAGCTTCCTAACAGATGGTCGATTTTCCAAAGCTGCACGTTGTTCTGTGTTACTGATTTCTATCACTTATTAGCCCTTCCCACTTTCTTTGGAAATTCAGTTGATATCCAACCTTTTTGCTTTTACAGACAGTTAGGAACCTTCACGTGTGTCTCTATTTCAGTGCCATTACAAGTATGTCTGTGGAGTAGATGTTTAGAAGAAAGCTGGGTCAAGGGCATGTGCGTTTAAAATTTTGATGGATACAGCCCAGCCGCCCACCCAAGGGCTGCACCCATTTACAGCCCTGAGAAGCAGACCAGGACTGCAGTTCTCCATCTCTTCACAGACATGACATGTTAAATGGCTTTTTATTTTTCAAAAAATGGGCATTTTTTTGATAACTATTGAGGTTGTGCGTGTTTATCATATTTTTTACCCAATTGTGTTTTTTCTCCTTTGATGTGTTTATTCATGTTCTTCACTCCCCCCCCCCCAATGTTTCTTTTTATTTTTATTTTTAACTTTAGTAACTTCTTCTAAAGTATCTCTATTAGTTGTTTATCTGACAAGTTCTAACTATTTTATTCCGGCTCCTAAAGATGCCTTTGGCGTGCTGGGGTTGTAAATTTTTATCTAGTCCAGTCTGACAGTCCTTTTATTGGCGCTTCTGAGTTTTGAGTCTTACTTTGAAATATCATTCCTATTGCAAGATTGCAAAAACTATTATCTTTTGCTTACGGCACTCTTATGGCTTTGTTTTAATATTTTTAATTTGTCCATAAATTGCTTTTGTACGATCTGAGATGTGTCCTGTGTGGACAGTTGGTTTTTCCGCTCCATCTCTCCACGGAGATGTCCGCGTGGGTTTACACTGACCGCGCCGTGTGGGTCTGTGCGCGACTCCGCTCGGCTCCTCCGTGGCGCTCCTTCATCCAGCGCCAGCTCTTCACTCTCAGGGCTTAGTACACAGCAGGATGCGTCTTCTTTCAGAGTAATTTTATAAAATGTGCTTGGGGGTGGGGCCAGAGAAGAACAAAAGGAGGCAAATAGCCTGGCAGAATAGGGACAGCCAGCGTAACTGACGGGGAGAAGGCAGACCAAGACCAAGGCTGTTATACAGGTAACAGGCGGGCGTCTGAGCAGAAAGTGAAAGATTAGATAAGGAAGCCGTATGTGAACTGTCCATCCCTGCTTGCCTGGGACTGAGGCAGTCCCAGGACATAGGACTCTAACTTGAAAGTTAGGAAGTCACAGGTAAACTAGCGAAGGGAACCACTAAAACAAAAATATGCTTTCCCAGCAGAGAAGACCAAGCAAGTAGAGAAGCAGTAAAATAATCACAGTAATTACAACGTAAAATAACAGTTGAAGCCATCTTTATAAAGTCACAGGGCTTAACTTCCTTCTGTAAATGAAGCGATTTCAGAAAACCCAACTGTGCACATAGGAGCAACGTTTTGAAAACACAGTGATTCCAAGAGAATAAGAGTGAGCGATGGACAGATGATGGGTGATCAGGCAAATGAAATCAATAGGAAAGCAGGGGGTGCAATCCTGATATCAGGCTAAGTGGAAATCAGGCCCCCAAAAAGCATTCTAAGAGACAAATAAGGACGCTTAAACACATCAGAAGGCACATTCATAATGAAGATGGAAAGAAGCCCTGCACACAGAGAAACCACCTATCAGCAGAGACCACAGCTCATGCAAAGGGAAACAGAAGCACAGGAATGTTAAGAGATTTGAACACACTCTTCTCAGAAAAGACAGGTCAAGTGATCACAAGTAAACGATGATGTCGGAGACCCAAACAACCGGCCACTAATGGACAGGGGCTGATATTTAGACCCGGGGTAGAGAATACGTCGTTTCTCAAATGTGCATGGAATGTTTACAAAACTCCTCAAAAATTAGATTGTACAAAAAACATAGGTTTCATCTAAATTATTGTAGACAACATCCTCTAATCACAGTCCAGTAAAACTAGAAATTGTTAACATAAACAAGACCCTCCCATGTATAAATTTAAAAAGCTACTATCTAAAAAGTCTTGAGTGAAAGTGCAAATATAAGTCACCATTACAGATTTCTGTAAAATAGTGATAATAAGAATACTGTATATCAGGGCTGGCCGAGTGGTGCGGTGGTTAAGCGCTGGCCTGGGAAGCCAGCGGCCCCGGTTCAGGTCCCACATGTGAGGGCCAGTGACACTGCCCTCAAAACAAACAAACAAACAAAAAGTATACTGTATATCAGACATATTTAAGCAGCAATAGAGGAAAATTCATGGCTATAACCACCAAAATCAACAAAAATGAAAGAAAAAAATAAATGAATTCTAAACTCAGAAAACTAGAAATAACAAAAAGGGAAGCCCCAAAAAACTACAGGAATAGAAATAATAAAGATAAAAGCAAAAAAAAAAAAAAAATGAAGTAGAGAAGAAAAACATAGATTAAACCAATAAATCGAAGTCCAAGTTCCTTGGGAAAGTAACAAACTAGATAAAATCATTAGTTAATTTATTCAAGGAAATAATGGATAAGAACACAAATGTACAAAATAAGAAATGACAGCAGGGAAATAAATGTTGATACAGAAGAAATTTCTAGAAAGTACAGATTAATTTTGCAAGGAAATTTGAAAAACCTATTTGAATTGCTTAATTAGGAAAAAATCAGTTTTACCAGAATTAACCCCAGGAGAGAGATAAACCAATTTACATGGAAAAAATAGAGAACATTTTTCAAGGAATTTTCTCACCAAACAGTACCAGGCCCAGTTGATTTCACAAAGGAAATCTCTTAAAACCTTTTGCACAGGTCATCCTAATGCTACATAAATTTTCAGAGCGTAGAAAGTATAAGGAAATTTAATGTATTTTTTATGAGACACATATAACATTGAAACCTAAACCAGATAAAGATAGTATATGCTAATACCTCATGGGAATATTGGAAATATTAATGCAGAAATGCTAAATAATAAAATATTATTCTAACTGTGAGATTCTGACACCTCATTAACAGTATAACTTGACAAAGCTGAGTTTATACCCAGGAATGCAAGGGGGTGGTTTGAAATTAGGAAGTCCATTAAGTGTATTACAAAGGTATATCATAATCAGGCAGAAAGCGGGGAGAAAAAAAAACTAATGCAAATACCTTTCAAACGCTACACGCTGATGATAAAATGCTCAATGTAGGGGGAAACTGCAAATACCCTTAAGTCTGCTTTTCACAGTGGCATGAAACACTTATGTGTGTAGAATTGAGCAGATGACTACGTGTGGGGATGTTTTGAGGAAACCAGGTTATCCCTGTGACAGGCAGGATGTGGAAGGGGACGCAGCAAGGAAGAAGTTTGTGGAGCTGGATTGGAACCGGAGCTATCAGTGAATTTATTGTCTCGGAACATGCAGGCATGCACACGCGCGCACACACGCGCACACACACATGCCCAGCGCTGTCCACTGGAGGCCTGGAAGCAGTGTTACCCCAGGAACCGTGGACATGCCTCAAAAATAAGGCATCATTTACCACTCAAAGGGTCCTGTGCCCTTTGGGGAAATGCAAAATCCTAGGACCGCCAGAAGATGTAAAATGAGCAGGACAAGAGGGCTGCTAATGAGCTCAAGCTCATTTTCCATATTTGTCGTGTCTGTGTGAAATTATTGGAAAGAAAACTTTTAAATCATGAAGAAAATCTGCTTCAGTATTCTTGCCTCTGTAGGTATTTTTTTCCTATGATTTTTAGAAACCACTTGTCAACTTGCAGTTATGTGTCATTCAGAGAACACCGATTGCAGACTTTTTTGGAATCAAATGAATTTTAGGTTAATTTTGAAAATTTTCTGACATTTTCTTATCCAGAAACATACTTCATTTATTCAGTATTTCTTTTATGCCCTTCTGTAAAATTTTATTCTTTATTCATAGAACTCTTACATTGTCTAAGTTTACTTGCATACATTTTTTCATGTTTATTGTTTTAATCTTGAAGTTACTAATTGGTGATTCCTGAGATATAGAAAAGCCATTGACTTATATTTGCCATTTTGCCGAATTCTTACTAGTTCTCACATCAGTTCTCTAATTTTTTGAGAAGACAATCGTGCCTGGAAATAAGGGCCCTTTTGTTTGTCCCTTGGTTGTAGGGCATCTGTTTGTTACTCCTCTGCCATGTCACACGTTGACCGGGCTCCAGATGGTCGTGCCAGAGTCGAATGCTGTCATCGGGGTGCCTCCGCAGACTCTTCTAGAAGCTGCTGTCCCTAATCTTTGATGGCTACATATTAAGTATAAGATATTAATTAACAGACGTTTGCTAAATTCTCGGCTCAACTCCCACCTCAGAGAAACATCGTGACTTACTGAAAACCATATGTTAAAAGTGGCCTAACATTACATAATTGAAAGGTGCTTTAACTGCAAAATTGCCCCCCAAACATACCCAAAACTAGAATGGCATCTGCACTGTCTTAGGAAGCAGACCTTTGAAGTGTTAACCATTTTTTTTATCCATTTTTGTTGTGAAAAGTATATGTGCATGGAAAGAAGTGCACAAAATGAGGATTCTTGTACCAAGAAACAGATGATGGGCAGCCCCTCGAAGCCCACCCTCGGCTGCCGTCTCCCCTGCCTCCCCCAGAGTCAGCCCTATTCTGCCTTGTCTAGTAATCAAGTTCTGATCATTCATGCAATCCTCAACCCTCCAGTTTTGTTTTGCTTAACGCTTTCTGTTAGCTGTACATGAAATAAATCATATATCCCGCCTTCTTTCACTTAGGCTTCTTCTATTTGGTATGAGGTTTGTGGCGTCCATCCATACAGTTGCATGTAGCCATCATTTGTTCATTTCCATTGCTGTGTTGTCTCCCATCGTGTGAATTCACCACAGTTTATTTATATCTTCCATTGTCGATGGACATTTGGTAGTTGTGAATTTCTTGCTGTGACTGGTTATGGTCCTGGATCATCCCTGCGTGTGTCTTGGTACCCAAACGCATGTACTTCCGTGGAGTCAGTGCCACTGGTCCAGTCGCTAGTCATGAGGCGTGGGTGTCATTATCTTAACAGACAATGCCAGCTTCCAATGCGATGAAATCCATTTAACTCCCGCCAGCGGTGTCTGGGACTTGCTGTTGCACCATATCCATGCCACCATCGGGTTTTACAAGCGTTTTAATTTTAGTCATTCTTGTTATGTGTACCTCATTGTGGTTTTCGTTTGCGATTCTATGATGAGAATGTGGTCGAACACGTTTTCATTAGGTTGTTGGCCGTTCGTTCGTGCCCTTGTTCGAAGTGGTTTCCTATTGGCTTGTCTGTCTTTTCCTTGTTAATTTACATAGGATTTCTTTATATAGCAACCCTTTGCTGACCATTTATGTTGAAAACATCTTCCCTTTTGCGGCTCACCTTTTCATCGTTTTAATGGTGTCTTGCTGAACGGAAGTTCTTCATTTTAAAGTAGTCAATTTTGATCAAACTTTTCATTTATGATTAGTGTATTTATGTCATGTTTAAGAAGTGCTTTCTCTCCTACAAGATAATGACGACATTTTCTCATATTATTTTCAAGAACAGAGGCTGGCAAGCTTTTTCTGTAAGGGGCTAGAGAACACTTCAGTTTTTGTGAGCTACATAACGGTCTCTGTTACATTCTTAGCATGTGGGTGAGTTCGGTCCGCAGGCTGTAGTTTGCCTGTTTCTGTCCTAGAAGCTAGCGCTTTGCTGTCATATTTAGAGCTACAGTATATCTGCAGTTGATTGTTTGATACTGTTTTATAGTGAAAGGTATAGACAAAAAAATACCTAAATGTGTGCCTATTCATTTTTTGAGAAGTCCTTTCTTTCCACACGTCTCTTCAGCGATCCCTTTAACACACGCTTGACGAACTAGTTCCTGAGTTCTCATCCCACTTTATTTGGTATTTGACTGCTCTTCCTGACCACACGGTCTTAATTATCGTAACTCATAACACATCTTCATATCTCGTAGACAAAGCACCCCAGCTGTTCTTTGTATAACTGACCTGCTATTCTTGGCTAAGACGTCCCCATTACGTATACATTTTACAATCAGTTTGTCACATTCCAAAGTAATTTTTACAAAGCCACCTTTTTCCTTTTTAATGGAGATTGGATTGACTCCATAGATTGGCTTGAGGCTAATTGACATCTTTACAGTTTTTAGTCATCAATTCTGTGAACACGTTACATTCCTTCATTTGTTGAGGTTGTCTTAATTTTTCTCAGTAATGATTTATAGTTTTTCTGTACAGAGGTCTTGCACACATTTTCTTCGATCTATTGCTAGGTATATGTTTCAGTATTCCTGATCTGTTGTAGATGACATATATTTTTTAATCAGCAGTGCTTCCTTAAATGTGTGTTGGAATGTACTGCTAAAACTGTACTGGCTTATACTTTATAAGAAAAATTTTACATTATAGGACATTTCACGTTTCCTGATTTTCCTTAGGTCATTTTTTTTTTAACAGCTCATTTTATTTGAGAAATGTTACTGAGTAGGACCTCCTGCGTAATGTTAAAGAGGTGATGGGAGCAGACATCCATATCGTATCCCCAATTTTAGGGATAAAGCGCTCTCTCTTTTTCTCCCAATCTGAGTGGCTGGATGTTTATCAGTTTTTTTCATCTTGTCCAACATCCTATTCTGGTTTCATTTATTTTTCTCTGTATTCCTGTTTTCTATTGCAGCGATTGCTTCTATGATATCAATCGATAGACGTATAATTCTATTTGAGTGTTTTCATCACTTGGAAGGCATTTATAAAATTCTGTTAGATTCGTCTCTTGATGTTTTACTTTTATAATGTCATTACACTGCAAATTAATCACTTCCAATTAAAGATTAGGTGAAAGCTCTCCAATTGTGCATTTAAAAGGATTTTAAAATATGGAAATTTCCTTTGTACTTGCCTTGGGATCCAACAAAAGCTGCTGGAAGAGTAATTTGTGCTCAGAAATTTGTATACCACTACACATTTGGGTGCAAACTGAGACCTTGAATGTGCATAAAGCCACAATGACATTTCTTATGATTCAAACGTTACCTGTCATCAAAAGAACTTTACTGCAGTATAAGCATGTAATTGCTGTTCGGCCTTGTAATTTTGGGTTGAATTCGCTAAGAAACATTATCAAGTCTTCAGCAAAAGCTGATTTCCAAAGATATTTAGTGTTTGGATAATAGAATTGAAGGCATTTCTGATAGAATTGAAGGCATTTCTGATCAGGAGAATTTTCAATATTGGCTCTGAACTACAAAAATTGCAATAAATCTTTACCACTGCTTCTAAATCAGTCAGGTGTCCAGGAGTAGGGTAATTCAGGATTTCAGGCTTTTATTTCTGATAAAATTTCACAGAATTGATGATAGTTAAGTATAGGAGAACAAATAATTAGTTTTCTAATAATGTGATAGATTCAAATATTTTCTGCAGGTTCCTGCTGTTGGATAATACAGTGAATGACTAGTCATAGGCTCTAAATGCCTAATGCTGTAATAACTTTGTCGATGTGTGCAACTAAGCCTATTTCTCTGTCACCTTGTGGCAGGTTCCACTTCAGGTTTTACTGAATTAGTGCTTCCTCAACTCCTTTGAAAATTGTCGGGCCATAGCCATAACTTGCCCTAATCTAGATTTTACCCTAAGACACTACAATGAGAAGAGAAAATTTAAACCCTCACCAAAAGAAGAAATGCCATAATAAAGAGCAGAAATAGATAAAATTGGAAACAGAAAACAAAAATAAAACCAAAGAGACCAAAGCCTCCACCCTCTGGGTGAAAACTAACTCAGGGCAGGCCTGGGCAGACGTGGCAGGGCCGGAAGGCAGGACAAGGCACGCACCCCACTCCCAGTGTGTCTGTGCCATCTTCCCACGAGCATTCCTCACACTCCTTTGCCTTCCGCATCATCATGTCCTTGTTTGATTAAAGTCATTGTGCTCCAAACTCCAGCCCAGAGACATAAACAGACTCCATCAGCAGCCGGGGGTGCAGGCCATCCGTCCCTTTCTTGAGACTTAGACACAGAGAGTGTCGTAGAGACCATCGCTGGGGCCATGGGGTCCCTAGAGGGGATATTTCCCAGCTCGAAAGATGGTCTTGAGAAAGAGAAAAGCAAACATGGCGGGACTTCCTGTTCACGCGGCGCTCACGTGCTCCCCTGGGACTGTGTGCACTGTCCGTCTCGCCAACACGCGCCCCACGACGGTCAGTGTGGACGTGGCTGGAATCCACGGGAAGAGAGTTTGCAAGGATTCACTCCACATCGAGCTTTGCTTCGCATTGAGTCTGCAGCTGGAGTTGTATTCTATTTAATGTAAAATAACCATTTGATAATTATAATCACTTTTAAATTGATAAATTGATTCTTTTAAATAAAAGAAACTATTAAGAATGACTGTTCAGCAGCAGCACGTGAGGAAATGAAATTTCCTATCTCACTGGGTAAATACGCAGGCAGATGCATACATTAAAATAAGGTTACGGGAGTAAAATGCTCGTGTGTACTTCACTATAAGCACAGAGAACGCATCCTGTACGGCCTAGAGCAGAATAAGCAGTAGATACTGGGCACCAAGTGCTGTTTTTTTGGGGGAAAATCGAATAACAGTTATTAATTGGAGCCTTCAAAGTCCTTTTTTTAGTAAGTCTCCCAGATACTGGTGACAGTGTCACCACCAGATCAGGCTTGGGGGGAACCCAAGCCCGTTTCCACTGTCAGTGGGTTGGTGGAGAGGTGCCAAGGCAGACGTGCTGGCCCTGCCGCCTCAGGCATGACACGAGGGCGTCCCTGTGTCCAGGGACACAGCAGACCTGTGTGCCCGGATTTGCTAAGAGGTGATTTACATGAAACACATGTGTTGTTTTTTTAAAAAAAATTTCAGTGCACATTTTCTTCTTCAGCTTTATGGCATTTGCTTTATGTCTTGTGTCCTTGGTGATTTATAGTTTTCTATAATGTGTCATTGCTTTTAGTTTATTTTTGTACATTTTCTTTCTGGGTTAACCCGCATTGGCCCGTACTAACACGTTAAGTTTTCCTAGCTGCAAAGATCCCCGCAAATGAGCAGATGCCTAACTTTTCTATCACTGTCTATACAGTAGAGAACGGCCAGCCTCAGGTGTGCACAGACGTGCGTCACCTCCATGGTTTTCTGAAAGGGAAGCCACGGCAGGTGCACCCTGCTGCCTGGGCGATGCCCAGGTCTGGTGCGGAGCTGAGGAAAACCACATGTGGTCTGAAATCAGGCCCTGCCCTTCCGGGATCCACCTGTACGCTGCCTCCCTCCTCCCCTGGTCCCCACCTGACAGGCAGCCCTAACGGAACGCCTGTCCCCTGTCCCCGCTCTGCCACCATTAAGGGACCTCTTCTTGCCTGGTGTGTGCCTGGGAACATCATACCGCAGGGCTCACACCCAGAGCGCTGCCCTGCTGGCCGCACTGCTCCGGGGTGGTGGCACTGAGGCTGCCCACAGCAGGGACCCGGGCGGAGGAGCAGGCGTGGGCCGCAGCTGTGATCCCTGAGCTCAGGCGGGGGCTGGGCATCCGGGTTCCCAGTGGCGGCAGGAGCCCTTTGGCTCACAGATGAGGACCGCATTGGCCGTAGAGGAGCGGCGATAAATTTAGATTCTTTTGGTGTCTGCAGGTCATTATTGGAATTATAGCAACTGGCTGTGAGGTCATAAAGTTCCCCTGACAGCTTGTGAATACCAAGCCCGTAACCGCGGGACTGCGTGCCTCCTTCGTCACTGTCAGCACAGCCCCTCTCGGCCAGGCCCCAGACGGAGCAGGCGGGAGGCTTCTAGGGAGGCAGCCGTGGGCGTTCATTCTGAGTGAGGAGAAAGGGGCTCGGCTACTATTATAGTTCAGACACCTGGAGGGGCTCAGAGCTGCATCCACGCGCAGATCGAGCCCCGCCGTGGCCTCCTTCCCCAGAGCCTCATCTGCACGTTCGAGTCCTGCAAATGCGAGGCCTGTGGTCAGGGTCACGGTCAGGGGCAGGGGCAGAGTCAGGGTCAGGGTGGGCGGGCTTCTGGGCCTGAGGCCTGGCCAGGCCTCCCCCCTGAGCGGAGGGCTCTCATTCCTGCAGCTGCAGGGGCTGTCCGTGCCGGGCGCTCAGGACACTGGTCCAGGCTTGGCGAGCCCGTGTGCCCATTTGCAGGGCCCGAAGCATGGCAGGGGTCACCTCCAGTTACCTCGAGCACCAGGAGGAGACTTTTAACCTACCACACATCTCACTTGGAGAAAGGCAGCTTTCACTTGAGAAAGTGGAAGATATTTATCTTGAACGCTAAACTGCATGTAAAACTGTATTCAAGCCCTCTGTAGCTGGGGCGATCTCTGCTTCATGTCATTTTAATGACACCTGTGGGGTAACATGTTAGTTGGATCAGCCACACTGTGTGTGCGTTATATGCAGACCCAGTTTAGTGCACGTGATGCTAAGTCATAACTGACTGTTACGTTACCTTAAAAAGAAGCATAACGCTCTTATGGGGGGAAAAAAGTGTTATTTGTAAAATCTTGTATGACAAGATTTTATTTAAATCTCTCACAAACAAGCAGTTCAGATGAATATGTTTTTGTAGGAAACTTAGTTTGATTAAATTTTACACCGTGATGCATTTATTTCCCAAAGTTCATGAAGTTCGTGTGTGCGTTGGGGGTTCCAGAAACAAAAGGTTAGGCAACCCTAGGCTGGACGGAGTTGAGGAGCCCTTGACTCAGACTTTTTGGGCCTGGGTGTGCCGCCTGCAGGCCCCTCGGAGGAGGGGGGCGTCGTGTTGTCTCAGAGCTAGACCCCCGTTTTCTTCCCTGACACGTGCGAGTATCTTGTGTGACCCGGGGGGCCTGCACAGCACAGTTTGGGGAAGGTTCCTGTTGTTCAGTGGAAATGTGCCACTAAGAAAGCAAATGAAGTATTTATAACATGTTTCTGTTCAGACCCCAGCGCAGGGCCTGCCGAGCATCTCGGATGCAGCGACAGGCTCTGGGCTTCTGGAAGTTGGAGGCTGGGACGTGCTTTGTTGTATCTTTATGTTGGATTACCCGATCCATCCAACCACGCTTTCATTCTCTAAGGATAAGATTTTATTTTCTGAGCTTTGGCGCATTGAGGACTTAAACCATCGTATATTAGCCTGATGCCATTGAAACAAACAAACAAAAAAAACGGTCAGAGAACAACAACAACAAAAACAACTGGTCAGAGAACACACGCCTACGTGCATCCCCCGCCGCGAGTCAGTACTGCGTTTACCAGACAGCATGTCATTTCTATCGTTACAAAAGGAACTCCTGGGTACCTGGTGGGAATACAAACATGTCACAAAATTTAAAATAATTTTGCCAAAATTGCTGTACCTGAACAGACCGTTCCGTTACTCCATTCTGGTCCTGTAGGTGTTGCTGGGAGGCTAGGAAACATCTGATGAAGAGGGACAGGGCAGAACTCGGGGCCGGTGCCAGGCACCGCTCCGCAGCAAGGGAGCTCAGCGTCTCCCAGCCCCTGTGCCTTCTTCTCATTCATATGCTATCAATTGGTGACCATGATTACATGCTATTGTAGTACCAGGCAGAGGACTTTTGAACCAGCGGTGTGACTTGCAGACTTTGAGAATTTTCACGAAAGTCGGTGAATCGTACAAGCCGAGGAAAGCCAAGACACACGAGCTAGAACGGGCTGACACATGGGCGGCCTGGGGTTAGGTGGGATTTCTCGGGCACGGTTTGGGGGTCTGGTACCAACCACACTGGTTGTGTTGTAATGCGGCTGCCTTTCCAGTGCCGCGGAAAGTGGCGGAAGGAGACACCTCCTCCTAGGTGTCCGTATCCAGGGACACATGGGCATGATGTCATCCAGGTGCCACGGGGGAGAGTGGCTGGCCCCATGGAGCTGTGTCCCAGGAACCACTTGTCCCCACTGTGTCCTTCCTTCCACGTCTCACCCCTCCTGGCCGCCTGGGTGTTTCGTGATGGCGCTCGGAGTGCATCCGGAGGCCCCTTTGTCCCCCTCCTGGAGAGCGGAGACACCTGGGCCTTCTGCCACCCACCGGGGCTGTGCTGGCTTTGAACCCGGGCCTGGTGGCTATCTGGACTTACCCCGACTTCTCAGAGGACGGCTCCGGGCGCTTTCCCCTGTTGTGCCTGGGTTCCCGACCCCAGGGTTCTCCTGGTCCTTTTTGGTGGCATCTGCAGGTTCCAGCATGTTAACCCTGCGGGTGTTTCCTTTCAAAGTGACAAGGAGCACGCGCTGTAGAAGCTTTTCTGGGCCGCGCGGACGTCCACCTGTGGGGGTCAGCGCTCCCTCCCTGGCCTTCCAGTGGTGGGCCTCTGCCACTCAGGGCCTGCCATGGCCAGAGGGCCAGTCTGTTGTGGTGCTTTCAACTGTTGAAGTTTTCTCCGTTTACTTTTAGTTTTTTCAAATACCTCCATGGGAAATTCCCAGCTCCTCAGAGTGGCTTGGAGCCTTTTGCCCTCAGGCCCCACGGGGCAGGTGCCTGTCTCGCAGCCTGTCCCGGGGGGCTGCTCTGAGACGTGGCGCCCGCTCTCCTCTTCCCAGGAGCTGCAACTCCGTCTCCTGTCCTCTCCACCTGGAGCGCTCTGCTGGGTGCCTGAGAGAATACTGAGCTTTATCCTGTATTTCCAGGGAAAATGCACCCACCCTCCTGCCATGTGTCAGGACCTGACACTGCGGCTTCGTCTTTCTGTCTGTTCCCTGCCCCGGATGATAAGCTCCGCGGAGGTGATCAGGCTGGCCTCCAGCTGTGTGCAAGTTCCCTGCCCACGGTAGATGTATATTAATATTTACTTCACACATTTGCCCGAGCCTGGCTCTTTCAATATTTATCTGAGCTGGTAATGTGAATTATCGTTTAAATCCCACTGTGACGTGTGGAGCATCTCTTACTTAAACCAAGTATTCCCTGGCAGCGCTGAGATTACGCTGCGGCCCCATCTCCCACAGTTGGGCTTTCCTGTAGGGGTGCCCAGGGTTTTCCCAGAGGATCAATGACAGGTATTACCCTGCAAGATTCTGTTCTTAAACTGGTGCTCCGCAAAAGACCCTGTAAATAAAGGAGGAAGAGACTTGCAAATCTCCTATCTGAAGAAAGACGGATTCAGACCATATACAGAGCTCTGTAAATGCAACAATAAGAAAATAAACATCCAGTTATAAAATGGGCAAAAGATTGACACAGACACTTCACCAAAGAGGATATGCACTTGGCAATAAGACCCGAAAAGATGCTCATTCACAAGAGGGAACCGCACATCAGTCACCGCGCGACTCCCCCCCTGCCCGCCCCGCCCCCACACTCCCGCAGCCACTCCAGACACCACGTGGATGGCCCTTGTGAGGCTAAGCTTGGTTTCCGTGTGGCCCGCAGCTGCCCTCCTGGCCACACATCCTAGAGAAATGAAAACGTGTATCCACCCAGAACTGCTTA
Source organism: Aselliscus stoliczkanus (assembly GCA_033961575.1). Classification (NCBI taxonomy): domain Eukaryota; kingdom Metazoa; phylum Chordata; class Mammalia; order Chiroptera; family Hipposideridae; genus Aselliscus; species Aselliscus stoliczkanus. The sequence goes on from CM066729.1 coordinate 184,262,004, forward strand.
CAGCAGCTGTATTTATAATGGCACCAAATTGGGGAAAAGCTCATGGTTTTCCAAAGGTGAATAAAAAACCAAAGTGGGCTCCGTTCACACGGTGGACACTTACCAAGAGGCAGCAGTGCAGCACCGGTCCTGGACACAACGGGGTGCGTCTGAAGTGCGTCCTGCTGAGTGAAGAAAGCCAGCCTAAAAGGCACGGGTTTCCTTATGTGACACTCTTTAAGGACAGGCTTATAATGATAGTGAGCATGCCAGTGGTTGTCAGGGACCAGAAAGATGGGTAGAAAAAGGGGTACCATGAGGGAGAGTCAGTGTGGGGCAACAGGGCTCGGCCTGCGTGGGACTCTGGTGTGTCGATCTGAACATGTAATAAAATTGCACTTAAAAATAAGCACATAAGGGGCCAGCCGAGTGGCATATTGGTTAGGAGCTGGCTTGGGACACCAGCTCTGAGCAGTGGGGCCCCAGTTCGGATCCCACCTATGAGGGCCAGTGACGCTGTCCTCTACAGCTAAGATGGTGAACAACAGCTCCACCTGGAGCTGGGCCGCTGTGAGTCCCCGGGACGGCATAGCTGCAGGCCCTGCTGCAGTGGGCTGCCATAGGCTACAGTGAGTGGCCGGCAGCCAGCGTGAGCGGCTGGCAACCGGTGTGAGCTGCCAAGAGCCACAGCAAGCGGCCGTCCAGAGGCTGGTGGCCGATCTGCCTCACCCGGGAAGAGCACAACGACGATACCAACATGGGCCAGTGAAGCAACGTCCTCCATAACTAGACTAAAGAACAAAAAGACAGCAACTTGTCTGTTCCCCTTCCCCGATTCCCCAATGCTGTTCCCCTCCCCCAATTTTCCAATTAAAAAAAATAATAAGCACATAAAAACTATTTAAAACGTCATACAAATAAAAGTAACTAAAACTTCAAAAAATAATTTACGTGAAACGTGGTGACAGCCAAATGAGATCTGTGGTTTGGTTTCTAGTATTGTACCAATGTCACCTTCTTGGTTTTGATGGCATACTGTGATTTTTTAAAGGTGTCTTTGGGGACAGCTGAGTGACAGGTACATGGGAACTCTCTCTACTGCGTTTGCAATGCCTTGTGAATCTTGGATCATTTCAAAATAAAAAGTTTTTAAGAACCTGTTCCCATTGTAACCGGTTTTAAAACGAAAAGAGAAAATGTCTCAGAGGGTGAGGAGGGTCTTGGCTGCTGTGCTCAGAAACGCCAAGCTTTCCTGTGTCAGTGGAGGGGGCATCGCAGGGCGGGAGGGCAGAGCTATCCAGGAACGAAAGCAAGTCTCAAAGCGAAAAGACGATTTTTCTCCCCCAGTTTTGGGAGAAAGGGAAATTCTAGGCTAGAAAAAGGCACGCTGCAGTTGATCCTGCTCATTGTTTCATCCTTTATTAGCCTCATTACGTCGTGCTTTAAAGACTTAAAAAACGAGACCAGAAGGGCCAGCGAGGAGATGCCTGAGTGGGCGTCAGGCCTCCACACGCAGCGAGTTCCAGCAGCGTGCAGATGGGCAGGACAGAAAACTTCTTCCGGACATCGATCGCGTTGGAAAGTTCATACTTTGTTAATTCAGTCTGTTCCTGACAGCAATATATTTTAATTCGGAAATGTGTTCATTCGGTGCATATTGCCTTGGCTTGTGAAAATGTCCCAAGTACACGCTGACATTAGATTTCCTGTCATGGTGACTTAGACATGGGGACAGCAGTGAGTGATTCCTGCCACTCAGGGAACTTTCAGTGGAACCCCCTTGAATGGTAATAATCCGCTCCCATAATTGCTGTGGAAAAGGAAAATCCTCTGGAGGTTTTACATCTAATCATTTATTTATAAATCAGTAGATGGCAGCCTGCAGAATACGCATCGAGGGTCAGCTTTGTGCTCAAAACAGTTGCCTGATGTTTACATTTCACAGTGTGTTTTTGTAACGGTACCTTCGGCCCCGCGATCACTGAAGGACCCTGGCTGGCTGGGAGCCGCTCGCGCCTCGCCGCACGGCCCGGCCACTCCGTCACAGGCACCCCGGGAGAGGCCGTTTCCCTCCGTATTAGCTGAATATGCATGTTTTTCCATCTCATTAATTCAGTCTACATACAATTAATTTTTGCCTATTAATAACCCCCATGGTGTCAGTGACAGCTATCTGAAGCGCCTCACCCAGTGTGGAAGGGAGAAGTGTGCTGGTACAGCCCCACCCCCCGGCACCCCCCACTGTATTTTCCTTGTTGTGTTTGTGGGTCGGGGGATGTGTGTGCATCAAGCAAGCATTGGGAGGACATGGAAATTGCCCAAGAATCTGGCTTTAGACTGGCCGATGGGGAAATTGAAGTAGTAATTGTCCCCACTTGTATTTGGAGTCGATGGCGATACAGGGGGCTGTCCCAGTTCCCTGGGGTCTCGGGCCGGCTGGAAACACATTACAGCCTGTGTGTGAGGTCGCTCAGCTTTCTTTTTCTACAAATCTAAATTCCCACCTAATTTAGACACCCCTCAGAGGGCATCTGTGTGTTTTCAAATCTCACTTCTTTTTTCAAAAACCTAGTTAGATCAATGAATAAAAACAGGAGGTGGTGTATGTGGTCACATTCACAGGAAGAGGAAAACCGCCAAATCAGAACAGAACCTTGAAAGTGCACGGAGGCCCCACTTCGGAGGGTTTCCCAGGGAAGGTGGGACGGTCCCCACGTGTTCGGTCTTGCTCTGTCCTGCTCACCTTCATCTGGGGACAGGTCTTTGTCCCAAGTCGCCTTCTCTCAGTCCAGCACCACCAGCTGGGAGGAAATGCACCATGCTGTGCCGCCTTGGGGATGCTTAGATTTCTTGCGTGGATGTGCAAACAGTGAGATGCCCATTCACAGTGAGAGCTGCCCAGGAAATCCTGGTGGGAGCCTTGGGCGGCACGCTTTCTGCAGGATTGGCATCTGGGGTATGCAGCCCACGTTCTGTGGATCCCGATGCGGCCGAGGAAACTGCCCCGTGGCAAAGCGTTCGCGTGTCCGTCCTGGTAAATCTGAAGGAGAGCCGCCACAGGAAGGTTTCCAAGCGTGCTGTGAGGAGGTTTAGCCGAGGTCATTGGTCAGCAAAATTGGGAGCAGGTGATGGGTTGAAAGTCAGATAGATACACCTTCAATTGGCTGATTTTCAGGTATGCCATCTATATCAAAGTTATCAATTGTAATGACTAACAAGACTATTTTATGGGAATGTGTAATGGCTTCGAGGAGACTATTGAGTTGGTTGCTGATGATCAAATACAAGATGGAGTTAGTATCTGCAAAGCTTCCTGACTGGCCATGGGCGCCTGGCTGGGTCCCGGCAACAGCCATGAGCTCTTGGAAGCGCCACTCCTCTCATCTCACTCCTAGTTTAACCCCTTTTAACATGTCCAGCGCCTTTAGGATGAAGCCGAAGACGAGCTTTGTCCGCGAGGCCGTCCGGCCCCCCACACTGGGCCGCCGCCCCGGGTCTCTGCAGGACACTGACCCTGGTGGTGGCCCTGGCCTTGGCTCCTCCCCCGGGGCCCTTTCCCCATTCAACCAGTCGTGTTCCCATGACTAAATGGAACAAAACGGGCTCGTTAAGTAGCTTGTGCAGTGAGTGAGCGGGTTAATCCTGGGTGTTTTCAGAACAGTGAATTTCAAGTAACACCTAATCATTACACACAGTCTAATGAAGAAACCATTAGCATTTCCTTTTGGCTTTTGAGATGAGCAGGGAAAGCTCTCAGAAACTGAAATAATATCTGCCGTTTGGTGATGAATCGTCTGCATGCGCAGATCTTTCTGGGCCCTGGGTTTCTGAGTAATTGAATAAGAAGCGTTTCTGCTTCTCTACTTATTTATGCACCACAGTGTTTAATTATTCCCTGGTTTTGAGGGTTGGCCACTAAGCCCTGTCTTCCCCTGCCCTTGATTATTCTTAGGTTTTAGACAATGCACAGTGGCAGATGTGCTTACCGACCATCCGTCATCTAGTTCCTGCCACTTTTTAATGTCAATTAGAAAGGAAATTACTCCTCAGGCTTCAGAAGTTTATTTAAATCTCTTCTGAGAAAATCGGTGGCTTTTCAGACTTAATGTCCGAAGCAATAGAACCAGACATCGGGAAGCAGTGGTAGCTGGTGGATAAGTGAACAGAGCACAGACTTTTAAAGTAAAGGTTCGTTATGCTGCTGCTAATAAATTGAGCCAGAAATAAAGGTCAGGGACGTCTGACTGTAAGTCAGGGTCCAAGCTGTCATCAGGATGGGCCTGGGCGATCCATGTACGTGAATAAGAAAGTCAGGCAGCATAAGCCTGTCTGTGGTGTGAAGTTACGGGCCTGCCTGTCCTGGGTGGTACTTGCCCTCTGCCTGATAACATGTTCTAACTACCGTGAACTGTGGGGCATGGGACCCCAGGCGTGATGTGGGGTCCTAGCTCTGGCCTCCTAGCAGATGCTGGAAACCTGTACAGGGATCCGGGCAGAGCCAAGTGGATTTCTGTGAGCCCCTGCCTCCTGAAAACAAAAGCATCACTAAGTGTGCAAGGAGGCAGCTTGCCCTCCAAAGCTGGCGGAGGCCACTGTGAGCTGCTCAGGGGTGGCCGGCGTTTTCTTCAGCCTTCCGTCCCCTTAGCAGCCGGTACAGTGCCTCACAGATAGTAGATACCTGGCACGTGTTCACGCACTGGAGTAATGACACCGTCCCCGTACAGCTGGGGACAAAACCTGTGCCCACGTCGGCCTTGGAAGCACGGGGACTCTCTCGAACGAGAGAACACCCCGCTTTTCATTGAGATTTGGGAATGCAGTTGTCAAGGACTATGAAGTTTTTTCAGATTTTTTTAGAAAAAAGAAAAGCAAAACCATTTTTTTGATCATTTGTTTCTTAAAATGTTCAACAGGGTCACACATTTCTAGCACATACGTATTATTTCACTGTTTTCCTATAAAATATTTAATAAAAATGCAAGCGGGGCGGTTTGCAGTGCTTCTGAGCTTAGGAGCCCATCTCCACCTCCACGGCAACAGGAGTTTCTGGTTTGGTCCTGCGAAAGAGGAGTTCGTGTTTTGAATGACCTACCTAAGAACTGGCAGGAAGGTGTTAGCTCTTCATCAACTAGGAACGAGGGGGACATGGGTACCAACAGGAGGACACTAGCTCAAGAGTTGAATATTGTCAATTCTGACTTTTGTTCCAGTCTTGAAAATGTTTAAAGAGGAAAGCGTTGATGGAGTCGGTCTGTTGCTAACAGCCCACACCTTTTTTCTGTGCTCTTTTGGTCTGTTTTTCTGGGTGGAGCCCCAGCCCTTTGGAGACACTGTCCGCCGAGGCAGAGGCCCATTTCTTTTGGAAGAGTTGGGAAGGTTCTTGGCTGAGCTCCTGACCAGACTCGGATCGCCTGGCCGAGAGCTGACAAGCTGGCCCAGTCGCCCCTCGCTGTAGGCTGCCGAGTCTTGGCCTGCCACTGATGTCTGTGCTGGACCAGCAATGCCCAGGAGAGAAGAGATGAGAGGCTGTGATAAACCGGAAACTGCGTAATGTTTACCTTAACTCAATTGGTCGTTAAGTAGTGTGGAGATGGAGGAATATTAAAATCGAGTCGCTATGAAAGCGGTGGACGCTTCAGCGAGGTCTCGAGTCCCTAAAACTCTGTTGTTCTCACTCTGGGTGGAACCAAAAGCTGAAAAACATGAAATTCCCCCTCTGTTCCTTGGATCGGGTTCAGAAAACTATTTCTTAGATGTTTCAAGTTTGGATCACAACAAGGAGACATGCGGTAGAAGCAGCCTAACACTTGGGTGGTTTGCATCATGTATTTGCATGTGTCTTAAGCGGTTTGAGTTAAGAAGTGGTTAACCTGGCTTGTAAGGAGTGTGTGGAGAAGTTGGGGACAGCACTGAAAACCTGAGCAGGAGGACAAGGCAGGAGAGTGTCACAGCAGTCATGTCACAGCAGTCATGTGTACTCCACAAGCAAATCCTTCATCGTTGGGAAGCACAGTCGTGACAGCTCTCTGCCACCACTTGCCCTCATTCCTGAAATTTTCACTTGCTGTTCACAGTTCAGCCAACACTGTGAGCACCTCACAAAGGCACCGAGTGTCGTTTGCAGTGACCGACAGTTGCTGGAAGGGAGGGGGTGAGCTTGGGGAAGCCATCACACAGGTCTACCTACGTCAACGGAGTGGCTTCAGGCACCAGGCGCACTGCAGGCACGGGGACAGAAGGGGCGAGGTCCCAGGGTGGGAAGCCAGTGATCAGATTGGCTGCAGCTCAGATCCTTCCAGGGGAAACCTGACTCGGGGCCAGGCTGCAGGGGTGTGACTAAGGCCAGATGCGGAGTTGGATCTGATTGTGTGAATGTGCCGAATATTCAGGATGGTGGCATGGACCAGGCAGGGTTTGGGGAAGATATACCTGATTTGGGCAGGTTCTTTGGATGGGAGCGGAGTGTGGAGAGGCCAGTTCAGAGGTTCTGCCTGATGTCCAGACTGTAGGTGGGAACGGTGTGCAGTGGTGGCCGAAGGCAAAGGTGGCCAGAGACATCACAGAACAAAGCTGGCAGCATTTCCAGAGCTTTCAAATGTGGGTGGGTGGGTGGAAAGAGAGTTTAGTGCCATTATTAACAGCAGTAGGGAAACGGTAAGGTGTTACTGGCTTCGGGAGAGAGCTGCATTTGACCTTGCAGATGGACTTGGAGGTCATGACCAGCATCCAGCGGGCCATTCCGAGCAGGCGGCTGGTTAGGGCAGGAACCTCAGGACAGCAGGATGTGTCTGTCCCCTGCAGACACACGCCCAGTGACACCCAAGGCTGTGAAAGTCCACGCACATCAGCCAGTAAAGTGAGGCAAATAGAAGCAAGAAAGAGGCACCAGTAGAGGGTGTGTTGGGGGGTAGAGAGGGTGGCAGGCAGGGTAGCACTCTGGGAGGCATGGGAATACAGAATCAGTGGGTGGTTGGTGCATGCAAGGCACGATGCCCAGTGCATGGTGGGCACTCAGCAAGTGTCAAGTACAGGACCATTCATCACCCCCAGTCCAGGAGCTCACACACTGATACGGACCAAGGTGGCTGGAGGTAAACAGAGGAGGTAACACTTAAACGAGGGGTTGGGTTAGGATTTGAAGGATTTGAACCTGGGGAGCATTACAGGTCAGAGGACCGGCGTGGGGCCATGCAGACACTGGGCAGAGACTTGCAGGCAGAGGACAAACATTCCAGTCATTGTGTGTCCAGCCGGTCCTCAGCCTTCTGTGGAGGGCCAGGCAGTAAGCTTCTTGGGCTTGGCGGGCCACACTGCCCAGCTGCTCAGCCCTGCTCTTGTGCATGTGAACAATGGGCGTAGCTGGGTTCCAATAAAACTTTATTTACAAGAATAAGTGGTTTGGCCCCTGGGGGCCTGCTGACCATTGAGATTTTGACAATCCTGTGTGGGGACAAGTGTGATCGATTGATGGTTTAAAGCGCTGGGTAGTTGTCAGCACGGAGATATATAGGCAGCAGCTGGGAGTCCGGGGCCTGAGCTAAGGGACTGGAGTGGAGAAAAGGACAAAGAAACTCACTGCTACATTCTAAGCATGAAAATGGCCTGGAAGGGACAAACCGTGAGGTCGCACTCTGTGTAAATGGAGACGGTCTCACCTGGGAGAGCTTTGAGGACCCCGGATTTCCGTATTGGACGGAACGAGGTCCATGCTTCGCTTCTGTGTGGGCAGCGATGCGACAGTGTGATCAGTTTTCCGGAGTGACCGTGGCTCTCTGGCAAAACCAGGCAGGAGGAAGTGTCATCCAGTCTGCACTGCGCAAACATTAAACAAGTGTGTTCACAGCGTGTTGTTAGCACACCGTGGAAAACGAGGTTGCCTGTAGGAATGTCGTCTCCAATTCCGTTTGTGCCTGCGCCTGGCCGGTGGTCTGCTAAGCCAGTGCTGACGGGCCTGGGACGAGAAGGAAGGGAGGGCAGCTGTGCACACAAACGGCCCGGGCTTGGCCTCGCTCCTCATGTGGCCTCTGCATTTCCAGGGATCTGTGAGTTCTGGGAGAGTCTTACATTTGTGTTTTCATTGCAAGGAAAATCTTTAAGAATAAACACCTCACTGTTCGTGCAGGTAAGATGCTGCTTTGGGAACAGGTATTGACCAGTGAAAGATTTGTTTCGTATAACAAGACTTGCCCTTGTTAAGTTATTGTTTCTCAAACTAGGATTTTCTTGAGCATCTGAAAATCTTCTTCTTTTCAACGGATCCCAAAATTCCTTCGACCTGAGAGTCAGGTCGAAGTGAAAGGGTAGCCGGAGTGGAGCAAACTCAAGGGGCCTTCGGGCCTCTGTGGAGTGGGCGATGTCACGAGTGATGAAGGAGTTCTGTGCTCTGAGGCAGGCCCAGCCCGCAGGGCGGCTAGGGATTTGGGACCCGAGAAGGGATTCCAGGGCATTCACGGTTCCCTGGTGGTCGCGGTGGGGCCCACGGCCTGGCTTTGGGGACTGGGTGACTCCGCCGGGGTATCAGCGAGAGGACGTGCTGGCAGGGCGCCTTCGGGCTCTCGGTGGCGTCTCTGTCTTCCCCCCCTTTGCCCTTCTCAAGCTCGAGGTGGGGGTCCGGGGGTCAAATTGAGGCGCTGGCTCTCAGGGCACTGCCTCCTGGCTCCAGGGTTGGCCTGACTATCAGAACACCTGTAAATAAATGCTGCCTTGTTTTTGCTGGAAAGCCCTGTGACAACGCCTTCTCTCTTCCCCTGGGAGGGCTGTGAACCGGGTCCGGGCGGGCAGCTTACTGCCCAGCAAGTATGGCAGCCTCCCAGAGAGCTGTATTGATTTTTTAAGAGGAAGAAAAAGGCGTATGAAATTGGACTTTCCAACCTGCATCGAGTAGCCAGTGGTGCTTCCTAAAGGGATTTTTAGTTGGCTGGCCTTGCAGTGAAGATGTTTTCCACTGCGTTCTTCCTCCTCTCTGTCCGCCGTGCCCCTGGTCCCTTGTCAGGCTTCCCCGGCCCTGTTCCCTTCACTTCCTGCTCTTGAACTTAATTGGGACCTTTGCTGGTCGACTTCTGATTGGAAGACCTCGGGGTGTCGCCAAGCTCTGTTGAACACCCTGGACAGAAGACAGAAGATGCTGGCAGAGCCGCCGGCATGCGGAGACAGAGCGGGCAGGGATGGCATGTGTGCTCGGCACTCCGAGTGATATCATCCTTCAAGTTGAAAATCTTGATCCCCGGTGCCAGTGACAATACTTGCTGAAGAAGTACAAATGTGTTCTGCTTCTTGTAATCTACTTCTTGCAAATACTAGTACTCTGGAAAAAAGATTTATTTTAATAATGTTTTAGTTTTGTTCTGTAGTTAACGTTGTTTTATGACTCTAGCTCCTTGCCAGAAAGCACATTTTAAGAGTTTCAATTCAAAATTAAATATGACCTCAGTGTTTTAAAATACAATTACATTAACTGTCCATTTAATAGTTGCTTAAGATTTTTTTGGCCACTAATGTATAGTCAATATACTGGTCTGATATTAAATACAGTGTTTTCAGCCATGCCCACCAGCTAACGTGTCCCAGCTGCGACAATAAACCTTCTGAGAAAGTGGGCTGTTCCCGGATGAAACTGCAGTATTAACTTATGTCGTAAGCGATGCTTTTCTTTTAAAACTCCAGTGTGTTTGATAATAGGGGACTATCTATTATTTAGAACTGTACAAACCAATTTACAAGACAGATAATTTAGTGGCAGGATTATTTATTAATGAGCCCAGCACACGAGTTAATGGGGTCAGTCCTCATATAATGCATGTCTTTAGAAAAACAAGAGGCAGTGTCTTCAGAAAAAATCGTTATTGTTTTATCATTTAAATTAGGATATATTCCCTTGCTAAGATGAAAAGTAATTTTTTTCTGAATTGCATCATGACAAAGTAGCCTTGAAGCTGTGCAGAGATCAATTTTGCAAACTACATTAGGAGCGGGTGTGCCCGAGCCCTCCCAGCACCAAAATGTTATTTCTCACTATGTGGATTCAGAGGAAAAGGGGAGAAAATGTTCCTGAATGAAGATGGCAAATCAAAAACTGCTGTCACGGTAGATGGCTGCCTGTGAGAGGGGCTGGCTGGGTCCTCTAGCTCAGGCACGGGTGGCGTCCCCTCACGTGCTTTGTCTCTGGCACCAGCACTGGGGCATCTCCCTGCCTCCCACGAGTGGGCGTCTTTCTCGTGGCTGTAGTGTCGTCAGAGGGTAGAATGTGGAAGGCCTATTGGTGCCCTCTGCATGTCACTGGGGGTGTCCAGGGGCTTCTCCCCACTGGGACCCCTTCCCTCCTCCTCTACTAAGGACCCAAGGGGCTCCTCTTGGAAGGCCAAGAGACCTACAGGAGAAATAGGGGGCGCCATCAATGGGCTTCGTAGACTCTGTGTAGTCCCTGGAATTCAGTAGACTTACAAGGACCTGCAGCCAGAGGATGAAGATGAGGCTCAAGGATTTGCTGTTTAGTTTCCTTCTTCTTTTGTGTCGTCTCACGATGCTGTTGGTTGCCTTGTATCAGGAGCCGGAATGGCACAGCAGGACGGGAAGCCCACTTAGTCTTGTGTCTTCCGCTCAGAAACACTCCTGGGTTTCACGGGAGGGTCCTATCAACGGAAGCAAATTGAAAGTGATGCCGGCTCCCTGGGCTTCCACAAACTTTGTTACTCGGCCATCGGCTACAAAATCTGGAAAGGCAGACAAACGTAGCATTCACTGCTAGGGAAACCTTTGTGGGCTTTCTGCCCCCTCGGGAACAGTTTTCAGCAAATTATTCATTGGAAAAATGAAATCGGAGATACAAGTGTTTTCAGTGCACGTGCTGCGGTGGCCACGGGAACACCAGTGGGTCTTGTTTACTCATTTGTTCGGCAGGCAGGTCCTGAGCCCCAAGCACGTGCCAGATAGGATCCAGGGCTGGGAGGCAGAGTGCGAGCGGTCAGGGCGCTGCAGCCTCTCCATCACTGCAGCCTCTCCATCCTGATACACCGCAGCCTCCAGGGGGCGCCGATCCTTGTGACTCCCGGACGTGGCCCAGGCCCACACCTGCCTTAGTTAGCATGGGCCTGCCCTGCTGGTGGACCAGCTGCCTAGCATGGTGCTGTGGCCTTTCTCACTGCAGGCCTTGCCTCTGTGAGGTGGAGGGTGATAGGCTTGACACATTCTAAGACCTAGGCCTCTTACCTGGTTCAAAGAACACTGTGTGTTGTGTGGGCTGGTCATTTAAATGGAAACATGGCCTTCCGTTAAGGGTGTGGAGCAGTGGTGCCCAGTGGGCCACTGTCTACCAGCCCGAGACCCTTCGTGAAAGCTAGATTCACCACTCCGATTCCCATTGTCATCCCAGATTGCAGTCCTGAGAATCGGGGAAAAGTTTGTGGAAGTTACCTAATTAGTAAAGAGAATACATCCACATGTTGTACAGCACATATACTACCGAGTATAGTACTTGAACATCGGGACTTTGCATGGTAAGGGGAGACTGTTTGTTTCCATGTCAAAGAGGTGGGCAAGAGTACGTCTGTTTCGTGGGGATGGCCCAGAGATTAAGGTCTTTGTAATCAGACTGACTTGCATCCGAATCCCGTTTCCATCCCTTATATGTTAGTTATCATCACATAACCCCTGAACTCAGCTTCCTCTTCCAGACCATAAAGATAATAAGACCTCCCTCAGCAGTTATTGGGAGGAATAAATATAGAACAGTTTTTCAATTATCACACGTTAGGCACTCCATAAATAGCAGCTATGAAATTTTATACAAGGTTTACCTTGGTTGTTTCCACATAGTTTATCACTCAGCCTTATTCAGTGGACCCCACCTTTCCCAAGCGCCATGCTGGGTCATGTAGGTGTGACAGTGAGACATGCTTTCAACTGGAACCGCCGTGGTCAATTGCCCTGACTTTGGCTGACTTTGGCTGTGTTACTGGGAGACTGGAGAGATTAAATTGCATGGTAGGAGACCAACCATCTTCTACCCATCTTGACGACATGCCCTGAAATTTTTCCATTCTCATGCTACCTACTTTTTTCCTTTAACATTTGTTTTTTGTAGAAAGCAAAGGCCCTCTCACTGCTATTTCAGTTCCTCTGTGTCCCTAGCAGTGTATGTCCCAGAGCAGCCCCTGCTTTGAAACCCATGTCCTCTTTTTCCTTAGGTGTCCTTGCAAAGCTGCAATGCACAGAGCAATTGGTAGCGTGTGGCCATCTTCTGTCATTGGGGCACAGGCATTACTTCTCCCGGTCTTGGAGTCTGATTGCTCTCTGTCTGTTGCCCTCGAGCCTGCAGTGGCACATGCCCTCAGCAGCTCAGAGCAAGGCCACACAGACGCTGAGGGCATTAGAAGGGGCGGCTGCGGAGAGAGGCCACGATGAGAAGGATGCTTAGGGCGGGCGGCCGCTGCTCTGGGCCACGAGTGGTACAGCCTGAAAGACACTCGTGGTTGACCAGATGCCCCATTGGAAAGCTACATCCAACTAGGACATGCCTGTAATTCCTGGTGTGGGCTGATTGGCACCTCTGCCCTCTTCTGGGAGATGGGAGGAGAATCGTTGAATCGTGCCAGTGTAGCAACACCAAGATCCCTTGGGGGAAAGATACCCTTGTGGCTGTACCAGTAATTCGGTGAGACTCATGGGATGATTCTTTAAAAGTTTTGTATCTCTACAGATATTTTGCAACAAATGAACTAAATTCTTGACAGAATTGTGATAAAGCTACTTAAGCAGCAATTTGATGAGGACTTTTCATTCCTCTTTTATGTTTTCTGTTATTTCCTTTAGAAACGATTTCATTGTTAATGTGTAAGCATTTTGTTTATTTAGAAGCTAAATTAAGCTGGGGAGGAGGAATAATCCCCTCACATGTGTGTGAAATGTTAAAAAGTGTCTTTGTTCCCGGCTTCACTGGTGAAGAACAAATGCAACGTGGACATAAGGCCATTTGAACTCCTTACTTCCCACATTTACAATATTAATAACTGCGTTTCTAGAAGTTGTTACATCAAGTAAAAGATCTTCATTCCAGGCTGTCTTTGGGGGCCGAGTTGAGACTGGATGCATGCATTTAATAAATTGTAGTCTCAAGTAGTCATTTTTGTAAATAATTAGTTTCAGTGAAAGAATAAGTTAGCATATTGTATGCATCTAAGGTTGCAAATGTACACACAGCAAACTTTGCTATTAATCAACAGTCAAGCACCTCAAGTGCAGTCTCATACATAATGAATTGTGCTTAAACCTCAGGGGTTTCTTGATAGAAAAATAAAAGAAAACACGAGTGTAGTAAGCTTTTGAATAAAATTTAACTAGATTGCTCTGCATCCTGTAATTGTTTTGGAATCATTAGGGATTTGATGATTCATCTATAGTTTTGGGGTATTTTTATCTTCATCTGTCACATGGTAGAGATTTTTAATGATATGTTAAAGTGTTGATAAAATACAGTATTCCTTTTATCAATGTGAACGTTTAGGGGAGAAAGTAAATAGGATTTTTTTAAGGCATTCTAGTCTGCCAAGTGTACTATTTAAATTGTCTCTTAAAAATATTTTATTATTGCTGATATATTTTTAAGAATCAATTATTTAAATATATATATATATATATATATATATATATATTTCTTATGACATGTTCCTTATATGGTTAGAAGCTGAACTTTTACGTAACATTTTCTCTGCTTTTGGTGGGTGTCTTAAAATACTATAGTAAATTCCTCTGTGGCCTTATTTAGGTTCTGACATTAATTTGAGCACCAAATTTGGAGGGCTTTGGCGATCCATTAAAAACTGATATCCAATTTAAGCAACATACCTATGACCACCCAGAAAGCAAGTAAATGGGGTTAAATTTTAAACTGCCGCTTCCTCCTCCTATTATTGACCATGGGACATGAGCCGTTGGTGGCCTCTGATAAAATTGTTTGTATAGAGTTCATTCTGGGCGTGTGCGATTGTGGGGTGGCATCGAGGCAAGGGGCAGGACTGAGGTCACCTCAGTTATGATCCACACACTGAAAGCTCAGTGACGATTTGCGGAGCTGACTCAGAACTCCATCTAGCCATCCTGTTGGCTTTGGGGTCAATTCGGAATAAACCACATTCGTTACTTATTCCCTCTCTTCTATGATAAGAAGTCTCTTCCTTATGTCCAGGAAGCGTATCTGGAAAAAACAGGCAGTGCAGCCAAACACAGGAAAGTCGATCGGCAAACCCTTGTCGGTCAAACAGAGGGTCCTCTCCCCAGGAGTGACAACCTGTACACGTGTCTAAATCGTACTGTCCGTGTCCATAGAAATGGAACTACGCTGCGGAGAGTCCATGCGTTCTTAGTTTCCACTTTCTTTCACAGTTGAACAAGTATTGCTTTTAGGATGCTGTGGGAATCGGCGATAACCCATGAGTCACTCAGAACAGCAGCTGATAAAATAAACAGGCGGTGGCCACCAGCATCATCATCAGCCACAGTGCTGTCAGGGACCCCCTGTGAGCGTGCCTTTTGCCTTTCACCTCTGACTCAGTTGTATTATTGGAGATCGGTGTTTCTTATTTCCAGCATCAACACTGCCTCTTTTCCTGTTCCTACTCTGTGTCCTGATATAACTCTAGAATGTTCAAATACTTGCACAAGCTCGGTCACACCTATGTGGTGGCATCGCACAAACAGCTGCTGCCCACCAGGCAGTGTCACAGAGCAGCCCCTTGCACTGTTCATTCATAAGTGGGCGTGTGCAAGCCCTAATCAGTGAGGGGAGGGCTCCTTGGGGGCGTCAGTGAAACCTGGGTAGAGTTGCTATACCTGTGTTTTACCTTCTCCTGCCCTGGCTGCCCAGTTGAACTGCAAACCTCCACGCAGTACTCTTGCCAATAAGCCATGTACAGACTGGGGATAAATGTTTGGGATCGAACCACTAAATTCAGTGGGAATATAGAGTTCAAAGGCTTTATTCAGCCTCATTTAAAAAACGGAAACAAAACAAGATCTTTATTGCTAGCAGGTAGCATTATTTATTTCTTGTCTTCAATTCTACCATTGGAAGAAAATCATCAGAGCCTTAGCAAGAAGGTGTGATTAAATGCAGGACCAATCCATCAGATACAAACACAAGAGGCTGCGCTGCAGGTCTGTTAAATTGGACATAATTGTGTGTTTTCCAGTGATATTTAGCAAGAGTCTCCACATGAAGTTTGTAAACTTACCTCTATCGCAGTTTTCAGTATGTGCCTTCCCAGGCCTGCGAGGTGTGGCGCTCGTCCCGGAGTCCCAGAGGCCTGAGACCTGCCCCTCCACATCGCGTCCTGCGACAGAGAAGGTTAGACTTGCTCCGCTAGCTCAGCTTCTCATGTCAAGGTGCTGGCCGCCACCAAGGCTCCTGGCATCTCCTCCCTCCCATAAACGTGGTACCTGAGTATCCGGCCTGTCATGCAGACCGACCGCCGAGGCTTGTTCACCGCCACATCCTGGGCCAACTCTCTGCCAAGTTCCAGATGAACTCCGAAGCATACGGGTCTGTGGGGCTCTTTCCTTGGGTGACCCTCCAGCGTCACCAGTTAATGTTCCCAAACCATAAGGCTCAGTTTCACCCTGTGAAGAGAAAGAGGTTGTCAGAGTTCTGGGGTCAGAAAGAAAGGCCTTTGACACACAGAGCTCAGCGGGCCGCCCCTGCTAACAGTGCCAATCAGGTGTGAGTGACAGAACCCGTGGCGCGCTGTCTTACATCAAATTGGATTTAGGCCAAGCATGTGACGTGTCAGTGTCTTTGGGGAGTAGAGCCCATTCAGAAATGAGGATTTAGTGATTCTTCGATGCCAGTACCGTCTTGAGGCACCCCCGAATCTGAATGCCCAAGCCTCCCATCAGCCAGGCTGAGTGTCAGGGGATTGCGCAGGTAGGGACTTGCGTAGAGGCTGCAGGGCCCCCAGTGGACCCCCCGCCCCGCCCCACGCCCAGACCTGAGGCCCTGGTAGACCTTGGGCAGTGGGCCCCAGGGGCCTGGCTGGCCTGCCACACTTTGCCCGCACGTTGCCCACTGCAAGCAGGCAGGCTGCTCGTCAGCGAGTCCCTGGGCCTGGCAGCCTGCAGCAGAGCGCGGTTCCCGCCCGCCTGAGCTGGCCTTGGGCTGACGGCGCAGCACCCGGGGGAGGCCGGCGGGCGCGAGGCACAGCTTGGGCCCGGGCCCCGGGGCCGCTCCCTTTCCCTGTGGCTCAGCCACCTAGTCGCCCTGCTTCCCCAGGTGTCCGGCTGCGGCTGTTCCTTCGCGTTCCTGAAATGCCAGCTGTTTGCAGGTAGGAGGGCAGCCTTGCCGTGGGTGCCTTCTGAGTCACGGAGTTGGGGGCTCCCCGATAATACATCCGGGGAGGCATCACGGTCTGCTCTACTAGAAGCATTTCAGAAGTTTGTTCTGAGGTGTTTCATCGACACTTTTCTATGTCCTCCTTTGGGGTGAAGGACAGGTTTATATCAAAGCAGCTCAACATGGGAACCTTCTTCTCCACGCCCAGGAAGGGAGCTGGTGAGGCCCTCTCACGGGTCCCAGCTCCAGGAGAACTTCACACAGGGCTTCCCGGCACACTGACGTTCTGGAAGCTTCCCCCGCAGGCAGTGCACTGTGGTCCTATTTCTTCTTACCGAGTCCTTGGAATTGCCAACAGTTGCGTATTGCTTGAGGGAACCCTTAAACCAAACCGTATGTGGTTTTATGGCTGCTGTACGAGGTACCCACCCAATGCTCGCCGTTGTCGTATGTTAAAAAGCTCAACAAAGACAGATTCATTTTGCAGCCACAAGCCAGCCCTCTTGTGCCAAGCTAAAAACAAGAAAAAGTATTAATCTAAGGGCTCCAGTGTCACAAGATGTGCCTCATAAATACTCTTACCGATGACATCCTGGGAGAAGACCTCAGTTATTGACTCTGAAGTCTGCGATTTCTGGACGGCGTCTCCTCGTGGCTTTGGTGCGTCCATAGCCGGCCCTGCGGGCACTGTCGGAGCACCCACGGTTCCTGGGTGCGTTCCTGGGCACAGTGGCGTGGCCGCAGGTGTTTGCATGTCAGCGGTGGGCGAGTTGCAAGGCTCTCCATGAAGGCTTGAAAGTGGCGTTTAGATGAGCACGGCCCGTGGAGCCCATGATGATCGGGGTTTCGGTGGGGAGCCGGGGGACCTCCCCTGTGATAAGAGCAGCCGTTAGCAGCGCCGCGAGTGTCACGCCACAGCTCTTGCAGGGACAGGCAGAGCGAGGTTGGAGGAGAGGGCAGGGCAGGAAATAAATTTCATTTTATTGTAGAAATGGAAATTTGTGTCATGGCTTTAAAAATCTGGTTTTATGTGTGTGTTTAATGCCATTCATTTTAAATGTAGTATCATAAATCCTGGCTTCGGAATCAAAGCTGTTTAATTACATTCCACCCATGAATAGTAATCTAATGCCAATAGAGAAAGAGTTAAAAAGGAGAACTTACAGAGTAAATCAGAGGTTGAGATCTTTAGCACAAGCATAAAAAATCAATTTAAGATGAATTTTACTACTATAAAAATTCTTCAAATATCCTTTTAAGAGTAGGAAATGCTAGGAAACAGCCCACATTTCAATTCCCTCAGCAGCTCGGAGGGCCCGGCCACCAGTGTGGGCCGTGCCGCGGGGCACCCAGACGCGCCCTGTGTCACGGGGGATGATATGTGAGTGAGGGGCTGTGGCTCTGGAAGCAGAGAAGGTGGCTGGTGGGCACAGAAGCCCCTGCCTCTGGGGTCAGGGCGCCCCGTCTCCCACAGTGCGAGCCCCCGCACCCAAGGAACCGCTTGCCGTGTGTGTGATGGGATGGGAGGCGCCACAGGCTTGCCTTCGGCACCATTCTTGACCGGCACCCAGTCCCGCGAGGGTCCTGCAGGCGCGCCAGGCCAAGGGGCGGGTGGTCAGTGCAGGGCTCTGGAGGAGAGCCCTGTCCGTCTCTTGCTTTCCTGGGAGGAAAGTGCCCCATGGGTTGAAGGTGGTGGTGCTGGCACATTAGCTCTGCCCGCCTCCTGTCTGAGCAGGCGTCGCGTCTAGGTGGCTGCCGGCTCAGTGGTGTCGTCCGCCAGGGGCTGCATTGTCTTGGCTTTGTCTGGAGGGACCCCTGCTTGACCTCGGTGCCCCTCCACTCTCCCTCGCTCTAGCCCCTGGGAGCAGCGTGGCAAACCACATGACAGGATTCTCACCTTCCTTCTTAGATGTCATCAGCACACTGTTTTTTTTTTGGAAAGTAAGGAACAGACAAGAATGGTGACTGAGAACTTCCCTCTGACACTGAGTAATAGTTAAGCCATGTTGAGTCAGAGGCTCTCCTTCCCATGTCCGATGTCCTCGTGGAGAGAAGCCCCAGGGCGATGAGAAGACAGCGGTTCCATCCCCAGGAGTGTCTCCGAGAGGCCGCCTGTCACCTGTGCTCTGCCTGTGGAGTGAGCTTGCACCCGCCAAGAGCCCTGTTGATTCAAGGCCTGGGTGAACGGAGGGTGCTGTCTGTGGCTTTCCCCTCACAGAGATCTAGGCAAGGTGGCAGCTGGGAAGACGCCTGCGCTCGCCCCTCCAGTCCTGTTGTCCGCAGGGTTGCCCAGCTCTGTGCGGCTCGAGTTTCAGCTTCCCTTGGTCCCTGGTCATCTTGCTGGGCTCATTTCTTGTCCTGTTTGTTCTTCGGTTCCTCCCTAACACTGTCCATATTCACAGCTTCGAAAGCTTTCCCTGACCACCTCCCACTCCACTGTGAAACATACAGGGGACCTCTGTGCATCCATCAGGGGCAGAGCATTCCTGGGAAGGTCCAGGGACCTCAGTAGAGACTCTGACACCTAGGAAGCCCTGTGGGAAGGAGGCTCGGACTCCAGCCCAGGACGATCTGTAAGCCCTGCTGAAGGGGCAGCAGCCGCCGCCAGCGCCTGTAGCTGCAGCAGGACATCTCAGCCTGCAGAGTCCGCTCACATGGTGTCCGCTGCCCATGCAGGCACGGCCAGGCCTGCACTTCTGGACTGTGATGGTGGCCTCTGCTCGTCTCGTGGACGCTCGTAAGGCAGTGAGTGCTTGGTGGAGGAGACCGAGGCAGGGAGGTGGGAGAGGCTCAGGAAGGCCTTCCTGCACCTACTTTGTGGTCACCTCTCCACCTTCCAGCGCTGCCATGGGTGTGGAGTCCCGGGAAAGTGAAATAACTGGACCCATCCTAAAACTCTAGGGCTCAGAAGCAGCAGAAGTGTGCCCTCTCCATAAGGACGTTTTCTCAGTCCAGCAGAACACATCCTAGAAAATCAGCCTCTGCTAGAGAGAAGTCAGCTCCATGAGGAGTGCGACAGGGCCCCAAAAGCAAGAATCAGCGCCCCAGGTAGAAGGAACAACGGAACCGTCTGAAGCAAGTCCAAAATAAGTTTCAACTTAAGGAGATCCATAATGAACAAGCAAGAGGATTTGAAAAAGAAACAAACAGGAGACCCAGGCATAGAAGTCCCGGTGCTGTCACCGAACTTACAGACTCACGGATTAGACACTCGGAAGCGTGAGAATCAGTGGATAGAAAGCAAACCAGGAGGAAATGCCCCGAAACGCAGCACAAAGCGACCGAAACACATGAGCGTGTGATTCTGTTGCTGGAATTCTGTGGGTGGTGGAATGGCCAGCGGCACAGGTTACTCGAACAGTGTTTTGGGGAAACACTTTGGATCATGAACACGTGGAGATGTTAGAGATGAAACTAGATACAAATAGTGTACATCTGTCTACATTAGTCCTGCAAAGAGACAGGCACGCACCCACCGCGGTTGCGTCTGCGCTTGTCATCACTCTTCTGCCACATCCTGCTTGACGGCGTGACCGCAGAGGAGAGCCGCGTGGTGGGCCATCCCCTCCCAGGAACCGCCAGGGAGGAGGCGTGGGTGAAATAGCTCTGGGCGTCTCACCCCCGCCTCCTCCAGCCACCGTCTGCTGGCGTCATGCCTGTTGCACAGCCCGTCGAGGCGTGCACTCTCATGAAACAGCTATGGACTTCACTCGTGTCGGTGCAGGAGTGTTTTCTGTGTGCTTCTCAGAGGTGCAGACTGGGACTCGGGTGTACTAAGCTCCTGTTATCACTTTTGCAGCCCCACGGAGACCCGCGGTGCAGCCGACATGACCAAGCCCCTCGCGCAGTGCGCCGCCTGGCTGGACGCCTACTTCCACAAGCCCGCGGCCCTCCAGGGGCTGCCGGTGCCTGCCCTGCACCACCGCGTCTTCCAGCAAGGTCAGTAACTCGGCCGCCCCCCCCACCCCGAGTTTCCGTCAGGGAGGCTGCCTTATGAACTCTCACTTACATCCCAGCTCACTTTATTGGCCCTACCAACTTGGTGTTTTTACATCATCTAAACCGAGACAGCATGTGGCCGCGCTGTGAGGACACCCATTCCAAACAGTTGTGTTAGTTTTGGCACGTGGTCACGTAATTCTTGGCGAAGGCCATAAAAATGATGCATGCACATCAACTCGGGACGCTCGCTGGCTGGAAGGTTTAAATAGGAACACATCTGAATGGCAGTAAATTTTTCAATAAGCTCATTGTGAACTTAACCTATCTGCTCGCCAACAGCACGGAAAACCAGGCTGCCTGGGAACAGTCAGCCTTTTCCGTCAGCTCAGCCGGTGACACTTCCAGCAGAGCGGGTAGCAGGGTTGTCTTCCTGGATGAGTTTTCGGTTTAATGTCTCAAACTTACATACTTAGATGTTATATTTTTAAGGGATGAATTGAGAACTTGTTGTCTAAACGGAGTATGCCAGAGGCACATAAAATCAGTGATAGCCTAGAAACGATTTCCCAGACATTTCTTTTTAAGCTTTTGTTTGGATCTTACTGATGTCAACGAAAATCATTCTAGACACATAGCAGAGGTTTACTTTTGCATAGGGATTTTTATAGTCATTTTAATATAAATGAGCATTTATATACATACATGTGTGTGCATGCATACATACATACACTGAAAAAAAAGTTATCCTGAGATTTTAGGTAAGGTAAATTTAAAGCAATCGTGGATTTGAAAGTGGACTTTACCACGTAAGTTTAATGGTATTCTAACTGCTGCTATGACTTCCAGCAAGAAGGAACTTGAAAATGGAGTAGAGTTTTCTGAGGAAGAGAAGCTCCTGAAACTTGAGCCAATGCCTGACTTGATTAGCAGTGATCAGAAAAAACCTTGACCGCTTTTTTGCACATAATGAAGTGAAACTGTCCGGCTGTGGTAAACAGGGTGCCCTGTTGCCCCTTTGTCATCTAGGACTGTTCCCAGAAGTCCTTTCAGGGGGTGCTCTGGAGTTTCCGAAAGGGGGTCCCTAGGATGGGGTGTGGGAGCTGGACTGGGCTTTCGCAGGACACTCCACATGTGAGCCTTGCGTCCTCTGCCGATGGCGCCCTCCAGGGGCCGAGATGGAGCTACAGCTGCTGTGGGCCCCGCGCCCAGCACTCTCCCCGCCCATGCAGGGATCCCCTTCTCCCAGCACCTTACATCCACCGGCTGAGCTGAGGGTGCCGTGACTACTCGTGTGCGCCTGTGCCAGGGACGGGCTGGGATCCTACTGTGCGGTCTAGGAACCCTGCGACGTGGTTGGGAGTCGTGGGGCAGGGAACCCCTCTACCCGCTGCTGCCATTTGGGGCCCCTGCTCTGCAGTAAGAGTGGGGAAGAGCCGTCCAACCTGCTTTCCTTCCCCCTAAGTCTGTCAGATAACTGAGTTGAAATTTAAGGTTTCGGAATTTTTCAGAACAGAAAAATGATGACATCGGGGCAGGAGGTATCTGTGTAATGGAGTGGAGCGGGGAAGACAGGCTGTAAAATCCTGAAGTCCTGTTCCCGGCACTCGAAGGGGATTGGCACCGGCCACTCGTCCCCTGCTTGTCCCCTCGCCAGCCGGTCATGGTGATGGTGGGTCTCAGCGACCAGGGCTAGCTGGCAGCAGCCACTGGAAAAGGAGGAGAGTCCCCGGGTCACCCCGTTAGCCAGTTGCCCATCAGACAAGCCCTGCGGTGCTGGCGGGCACTTCCGAGTGGGTCCAGGCCCCCTCCCTGTAGCACCTGCCTGCTGACACTCAGTGGCCGTGGGGCCAGGTTTCCTGTTTTGGCTCGTCTCTCACTGCCGGGCAGAGACCAGGTGTGGGTTGCTGTGGGTTAACATGGAGGCGGTGGGCGGCCACCCCACAGTGGCCAGTGTGAGTTAACCTGCCCTGACCCCCGATGTGGCATCGCCGCCTTCCTGTCCCCATGGGCTTGGCTCTCTTTCTGCTGTCTGTCTGGGAACCAGTGGCACTGTGGGCGGAGGCTGTCACACAGGGAAACCCTCAGAGCTCTGGAAGCTGTGGATTAATAAAAACTGGGAGGCATGTGTCCATTTTAATGGGGAATAAATTTTCTTGGCGAATCCCACTTTCTGTGCATTTTAATTTTTGAATATGTATGTGGCGCATACTTTTGTGTATCCTTTTTGCATCATGTTCTTACTTCTGAGATTGGACCAGGTCCACCTATTTCAGCTCGCTTTAAAAAGCGTAATCAGCGGTGAGCTCAACCTTGCGTCCCGTTCCCTTCTCTTTCTTCCCCTGATTCTTTCTTCCTAATGCCTGTGGCCCTGCATTGTCCCCTCCTCAGGCTGAAGCATGGGCTGTCCTGCCTCCGAAAGGATCCTCTTGTGCGTGGGCAAGACCGCCTTTCCTTTGCAGGGTCCTCCTGTGGGATGAGTGTGCTCCTCACCGTTGGTTCGTTTTGTTTAAGAGTCACAATTGTGTGCGCACGCAAACCATTTGAAATTGCTGTTCTGGTCAGTTTAAAACATCAAACGCTGGAAACTCCATATGGTTCAACATCTTATCTTGGAGCTTCCAAAGTCTGATTAGTAACAAGTTAATTACCTGGGAATTCCTCCCCGGGACGCGTACGGCAGCCTTTCCTGACCACAGGTGTGTAAGTCTGTGCGGCTGCCTTTTCCTGCGGCCGGGACAGGCAGGGTTTCTGTGGGGGAGGGTGTGGTTCCTGGCAGCGGGGTCCCCCGTGCTGCTGAAGAAGTTAAATGGAATGGTGAGCTGTGCAGTAAGATGCATTTCTTGTGAGATTGTTGTTTTAGTAGCAGGACATTTTCTAAAAAAAAATTTTAAACTTTCTTGCTTGTGTTTCTGGGGGGATTTTTTTGGTTTTGGGTTTTTGGTTTTTGCTAATCTGGCTTATTAAAAATGTCAACAGACTCATGTTTTTGTAGCTACTCTGTGATGGAGCGCTCACAGCCTGGTAGCACAGGAAAGCATTTTAGGGAAGTCAGGCTCTCCCTGTAAACCTCTTTCAAAGATCAGTTTTGTTTATTTTGAATTCATTGTTCTCCAAGAAAGAGTTATTTAATGAAGCCATTATTCTTGAAATAAATCTTTACTTAATGTTTCTTTCATAATGAAATATCATTTAAACTCCTTTTCTAGTACACTCCCTAACTTCTTTATGTTTACTTACAAGAAAAAAAAGTTTACCTGCTTTGTAAAATATGCATCTTAAAATAGCCTTAAAGGTCAGTGGCAAAAACAGCGAGAATAATAAAAGTAGCACTTTGCCAAAAGCAGAATCTCACAGTGAATGTAAGAAAAACAGGCCTACAGACACCCAGATCAGCTTTCAGATACAGAATGTGTGTAGACACTTTCTTTTTCTTCTAAGCCCTCTGCCCATGGAGACCCTGCTAGCAGCACGGTGGACAGGCTGCTGGTGGCCTGGGAGATAGGCAGCTGGGCCACTAACCCCGGGCCTGCCTTCCTGCTTGTCCTGCCCGGCTGCGGGAGGCGCTGCCCGGGCACCCAGCGAGGCCCCTCCCCCAAGGCAGGGCCTGTGCTCGGAGCGCCCACTCCAGGCCGCCCCACAGGGCGAGTGGGTGGGCCTCAGCTGGTCCTCTGAGGCCCAGCTCACAGATGATGGTTTTTCAACAGATTCATTCTGAGTTTTCTTTTTTAAAGTGACTGCAATGTTCCCTTTTAAATGAAATATTTAACACTTTAATAATTCCTTTGTCACAGCTATTAGCTTGTAGCTATGAAATCCAGTTGCATGACAGCAGTGAAATCTGAATTTTTTCAAACCTGCTGGCTGGAAGTGAGTTTTGTGTGACTTCTATCACAGAGCCTCAGAAAGGATTCTCATCTTTGTGTCTCTGCCGAACCCCTTTCAAAAGGGCCTCTACCAAAAGCGGAAGGCCATGCCAGAGAGTTAGGGGAAAGGCCCTTCCAGGTGAATTAGCTAAGCTCCTGTTGTCCTGAGTGTAGTCCCACAGGATCGTGTGCCCTCCAGGGGAGGCCCCGTCAGTCCGGGGGTGACAAGGAAGGGAGTGACATCATCACCTGGGGTCCTGCACGGACGGCCCAGTGGGGGCGAACCGTCCAGCCTTCTGGGGCCAGCTCCTCTGCCCGCCCAGTGCCACTCGCATCCAGGAAGTAGCCAGACTGGCATCAGTCTCCCCGGGAAGAAGGCACGGAGCCCTCTTAGTTCCGTGTCTGGGGCCTGGTGGGCCCCTCACGTTGCTTTAGAAGCTGTGAATCCAGCCTGCATTCATCTACAAAGTGCCTTGTGGGGGATGGCAGGTTTTCTCTGTATTCTCCCCTGTAGAGCCACAGCAGGAGGCAGCTTTGTGCTTTCAAACAGTCTGTATTGATATTCTCCCCTGAAGTTAAAAAAATTACCAATTTACCGAGAAGATAACAGCTAAAGTAGGAGACGCATTTGCAGTTTCTTCTGGGTGTTCCCATATTTCAAACGAGGGCTTAGGAAAATTGTTGGCCTTGCAAAGGTGTCACCTCGTGGATAAACCTTCCGATGCCCGCTTATTGATTAAAACAAGCTAACAACACTGCACTTAAATTAAGTGGGAAGGAAACAACCCGAGAAAATGCGCTCCTTTCAGCCATGTTACTGCTGAGTGGCTTTCCGGGGACAGCAAATGTGGAAATATGGGCCCAAGGCCTTTGGAGGCTAGAGCCGGGAAACCTGAGCCTGGAAAGACCAGGTCAGAAGCCAGAGAGCGGGTGGCAGCCCCGAAGTGCCGGAAGACTGTCAGATGTCTCGAATCAGTGCAGGGGCCCCGGTGGGGGCAGCTCGGCATCTGTATGACCGGCAGTAAAACCGAGCATATTTTTGTGGTTTAGAACCATGAGAGAAAACCAAGTGGAAATGTTTGGCACAAAAGTAGGGCGGGAATCTGTGAAAGCGAATGACCTACGGGGTGTAGCCCAAGGCCCCGGGTGACCCAGGTGGTGAGCGCGCAGGCTGCCTCCTCCTGGACATAGCAGGACGTAACCTGCAGCGCTGGAGACCAGCCCAGGCCGTCGTCAGAGGAGGTGCTGATGTCCTCAGACGCCCCCTCCTGTCTGGCCTGCAGGCCTTGCTGCATGGGAACGGGCAGCTGCTGCTGGCCTTCCTCTAGAGGAGACCCCGTCGTGGGCTCGTCACCCCCCCGGCTGCCTGGTCCCCGTCCGCATGTGAAGATCTCCATCGCTTCCAGCCCTTCCGTGGAACAAAAACGTTAGAATTGTGTGTCCTGGATGGAGGGTTGCTCGGGGTTGGGGACTCCCCACCTGAGCAGACGGCAGCATCATTTTGGCAGGGCGGGGGCTCCACGGAGCCCCTGAGACTCTTGTTGACACTGTGGCCGCTGCCCTGGTGGGTTCTGCCTCCATCTATGTGGGGATGGCCCAGCCGGCTCGGGAGCAGTCAGTGCACTAAACTGCTCGCTCTTCAACTTGACTGATAACCACACTTTGGCATGTTGGTGAATTTCATGGGCCAGAGGGCCGGACGCTCAGCTTGTGGCTTAGCTCATTGTTTCATATTTTATCACGCAGCCTCATGCCTGGCGGTTATCACCGCCGCGTGTGGATTCAGTGTTCTGTGCAACCACGTCTTGGACGAGGAGTTTTTAAAGTTTCAGCTTTGATTCATTCAAGCAAACAGCTTTTTCAGGTTACTCTTATATCTCAGTTCCCTCACCTGGAGGTCTGGGGGTGAGTGTCTCAGAATGTTCTAGAAAGCCTGTTCATGATATTATGCCTACGATTTCTCTTCTTCTCACCCCTCCCAAGACACATTAAAATCTTAGAACAGGCCAATATATACATATGTACCCGTGTGTGTGTGTGCATATACATAATGTATATACACATACATACATGTATATATAGTACATATATGCCATGTTTTCAGAATTATTACTCTAAAGGGATGTATTAAAATGGACCCAGCTCTTATAAAGGCTTTTGCTGTGTGCTTCACCTTATGCTAAATTTGACATTCTTAAAAATGATTTTTGTTTGAGACACACCAGTGCATATTGAAGAAGTGGTTTTGCTGTTATAATTAACAACCTAAATAACTTCTAGCTTATCTGTGCATATGTCTCCCTGACCTGGAGCTTTGCACGTAGCCTCATGAGAAGGAGAGAGAGCCAGTGCTACTTACCTTCAGGGTTTGGAAAGAGTGAGGGGGATGGGCTGCGTGGCCACCCCTCAGCCACCAGGCCTGGGCCGGGTAGCCCCGGTGCTGTGTCGGCAGAGCTAACGAGGACCTGCAGAAGGTGCCAGATACTTTGGGCCAAAGATGTGTTCGAAAGAGCTGGATGAGGGAGGCTCCAGGTTCTTGCAGAGCCCGCGGGGCCGTGGAAGTGGTTGGTGGCGGGGAAGAGGCGGCTGCAGGGTCTCTTCTCCGCAGATGTCACGTAGGCCCCGTCCTGGGAGCCGTGATCGGGTTTCAGTGTTCACACAGCGCGCCCACCCCAGGCAGCAGTGGTGGACAAATGCCCCTCCCCAGGAGGAGAACTTGGTCTGTGGGCACCAGCTCCTGACTTGCTGGTCGGGGCTAGAACAGAACCGCAGCTCGGTGGACCCCAGAACACTCGTGGTGTCCCCGTGCAGGAGCCCTCGGACTGACCGGCAATTGCCCAGGCCTCCTGGGAAAGTGAAAGCTTCATCCTACATCTACGAGGTGGTCAGATCCTACGTTCCCTGAGGTTTCCATGAATCGCGCCCAAAAATGAGCTTGAGAATGCCGTCACGCCAGGGCACTTGGGTCGCGCACCGTAATGTCACCACGCTCGAACAGAACCGCAAAGACTTTGAAAGTCAGCTACTTTTAAACCTTGTAGGATAAAATGAGGCCTCTAATACAGATAAATAGTACTTATAATTGAAATTATTACAAGAGCTGCTTTTATGGGAAAATATTCCCATTGAAATGTAACTGTTACTGCTAACATAGTAATTAAACAGCAAACCAGTGAAAGTTTCCATTAACAATAAGTCACCTAATTATGCTCCCATGTTTAGAAAGCTCGCCTGCAGTGTAAGCGTGTCAGTCTTGGGCGCACTTCAGCCCAGAAAAGGGCAGCGAGTCAGCTTTCTACCCAGCAGGAAGGTAAACGGCACCGTCACTGTCTTCAATGACTTTTCATTTGAAATGGGCTTTGAAAAATACGAATTTTCTATCAAGTCTATATTTTAAATTGGGAAACAGACTTTTCATTTAAGTGTGCTTTTAAAATGTTTATTCCCACTGTAGTTATTAGACAAACCTGCACCGCTTCCAGGGAGAATGTTTAATATTTTTGTTGTCATAAAATGTTATATATTCACATTTTATAGGCAATGTTAATGCATGTTGGTCTCATCTTAGCAATAGTAAATAGGGTTCTCTCTACTACCTGGGTTTATAGAGAAAATACTTTAATAAAAATTACATAGTATTGGACTGTGCGTTATCAATAAGTTAACCATGTAAACGGTGATAGAAAATTAATGGCGGTAATGCTGCAGAACCAGTTGGAGGAGCCAAAAGTATAAAAATTGTTACTTAATTTAAATGCTTTATCACACATGATTTTTTTTTACCTACCGTAACCGTTACATTCAAACTGACTCAGAATACAAGATTCATAAGCGTGGTTGCCGGTAAAGGTCGTGCTTTGCGTGTCAGAGTGGAGACCTCAGATACTTGCGTGACGCGACTCCGTGGGGTCGGAGGGCCCAGGACAGAGCCCCCCCCCCCCGTGGGGGCTCCGAGCGCTCCCTCAGGGACCGGGTGACGTTTTAATGCCAACAACATACTTCTAAACAAGCAAATTGAAGAGTGGAGCAAGGGGAAAAGTAAGTCGCAGGAGCCCTTCATGCATCGCTCCGTCCCGGAAGCTCAGCTCCGGGGTTCCCTGCCCCGCTGCAGATAATACGGTAGATAGTGATGGTGTTTCGGGAAATAGCGTTTCTCCTGAGCCCTCTGCCCCTCACCCAGCGTAAACACAAGCAGCTTCTCCGTTCCTATGGCAACTACTTTTTCTTTTCTTGAGCACTGCTGTTAATGGCGGCACAAAACACATACTGTGGAAAGAGGAGACCCGGTTCCTGGACTTGGGTGGGTGCGCGCTCATGGTGTCTGCTTTAGACAAAACAAAAACACGCGCATTCCTCCCCACTGGGCTACGCCGCTGCACAGCAAGCCGCTTTTCGGCCTTTCCTCGCTTGGTCTGAGCAAGACCCTGCGACCTGGCTTGCGGGGCACGGCAGCTCATTGCCTGGCCAAGGCATAGAACTTCTCCTAGGAAATTTGCATCTCCCCCTCTTTTTAGAATAAAATATGCAAGAAGCAACATAAATGGCATATCCTACCCCCTTTTTTTTTTCTTCAAGAATCGGGCTTTTGATGTTCAAGAGCCGCTAATATTAAAGGCCGTCCCTCGCAGGCTATAGGAGCCATGCCTGTTTATGACAAATGGAACACAGCACAAATCTGGGCGAATGTGATGGTATCATTAGTTTGTGAATCGCATCCTTGAAAATAACTGTGGAGGAGCCAAATCGGTTTAAAAGAAGATAACAAAATGGTTTAAGCTACTTAGGTTGAATGCCAATTATATTTTAATATTCAACTGAGCATATTTTACTAAGAAAAAAGGCCGCATTGACGCTTGCATAACTCACTGGCAGCGTCGGCCAGCTGTGCCACTCTCCTCTCGGAATCACTTTGTGCATTTTAGTAGCATGGTAATTTAGTAGAGAACTACCTGAGTGATGGCATTTTCAATGAGCAGGTAATCTACAGAGAATTTTTATATGGTTATGAGTTCTGTGCCTCAGCCCAGCAACACAAAAATACATCAAGACCAATTACGGTATCAACTTTCAGTGTGGTACCCTCGCCACGCGAGTGCATGTATTTCTGCCCCAGGCATTTCAAATTGCATCTAATTTGAAATCTTTGGGGTTTTAATTAAATTTCAGAATATATGGAATTCTTCATTAGTACCTGCTCTGAATAGCAGATTACCTTCTCTCCGTCTCTCGTTAAAGAAGTAGGCTGCAGTAAGTAGCCTGCACGGGAGCTGATCATTTGTGGGGCCTGGGTATTGGAACAGAAATAGTGAAATGCAAAATAATATCAAAAAGATTATTAGTCCAGGGAGAGTCTCTTGATTTGTATTTTAATGGAATTTTACATTTCTCTTAATGATTTGCAAATTGTCCTCTGATTATAAGATGCATTAAGCTTTTCATTTTAATGGCAAAGACACAGCCATTAGCAGAATTTTTTTTTTCTGTCTTCTCTTTAGAGTGCTTCCCTACAGCAGATAAATATTGAAACCATTAACACCTTTTCATGTTCCTCACAGCCCCACATCTTGGACCCGCCATGGTCTCAGGGTGTTAACACCTGGCTAGGGGCACCGACTCCTCACCCGGCCGTGTTTCCTTTTCTAGAATACAGGAATCATTTTAAAAATTGTCTTTGGGTGGTCTTGTTTATTTGTGTTAAAGCTAATGCATTTCAGTGTTATTAATGGCCCAATTTGTATTAATACAAGCGTCAGTATGCAGGTTGACGCCGCTCACAGCTCCTGCCTCACCTGGTCTGTAGGGCTGGCGTGAGGGGCCCGGCAGTGCGCCTGTGGAAAACTCAGAACGAGTCTCACCTGACCGTCCACATTTACGCAGCGAGAGCCGCATGGAGCTCGCTGGGTTGGCCAGCTGACCCAGGCTGACCCCAGCTCGATGCCGAAAGCAGAGGCTCTTGCCTTTGGTTCGACCTTAGACAGTGTCTTGGTTTTCGGGCCAGGACTTCTAGTCCCCTGCAAACTGCGTGTGATTGAATGACCGGAGCTCCACGGCCAAAGTCATGTCGTCTCCGTCTGCAGAATGTGCTTAGGGAGCTCTGATCTGTGATGTGGGGACGGTCTGACACGGCAGCACTCTTGCGGCTGCCGGCTCATTTTATCAGAGCTCTTTGTAACCCAGAAGCCCTGTTCCCGCATGTGACAGGGACAACTGCGGCCACCCCCACCCCGGGTGAGGCGGGTCAGGCCCACACCCCACTCGCCCTCAGCTTTTAAGGACAGATCTTCACTCCAGGCCGAAACAGCTGACTGACGATGTTTCTGAGTAGTCATGGCCCTCGGGAGTGACCTAGACACAGCATCGTCCTGCGAGGTTTTGAGGGGGCCGGGTTGGGCTCGCTCTACGCTGCCCTGTGCCCTGTGCCCGCGGGCGACTTCTTCAGAGATGTCTGGGAGCCCATCCGTGTGCCATGCAGGCATGGCATCACCACATGGGACCTTGCTTTGGTCGGGGCTGTCAGGTGGCATGCAGCCTGGGAAACACCCTGTGAAAGCTTCTGTGCTGTGTGTGGGGTCAAGGGGACACGACCCGGCGTGTGGGAGCCAGCGCCACCTCTGACCGCCTGCGCAACCTCGGGAAATGTCCTTACCCTTCGTGTTAGCTCTGGCTGCCGCGGGAACAAATCCCACATGTGGGCTGGTGGCCGACACAGCAGGCATCGTTCCTTGTCAGCTCCGTGGGAACAAATCCCACATGTGGGCTGGTGGCCAACACAGCAGGCGTCGTTCCTTCCCAGCTCTGGAGGCCACAAGTCCAGGGTCAAGTGCGTGTCTCCCTCTCTGCTGGGCTCGCACATGGCCACCCCTTGCTGACTCTTCGCATGGCCGTCCGGCTGCACAGATCCCCCCGGGGCCTAGTGTCGTCATCTGCCCTTCCAAGGACACCAAGCAGACGGGAGGGGGCCCGTCTTCCAGGCCTCATCTTACCTTAATCACCTTGTTAAAGATTATATCGAATCTGAAGAACTTCAACATGTGGACTTTGTGGGGACACATGTCAGCCCATAATAACCTTTCGAAGCCTCTGCTTCCCCATCTGTGAAGCGGGGACACTGGTGATGAGTGTGACAGGAGACCACCAGAGATCCAGTGTGGGAACAATCTGCTGCATTCATGGACGGGTGCATTTTCTCCAAGACCCAGCAGCGAGGAGTGACCCAGACGCCTGGCTCTGTGCCAGTCTCTTTGACTCCCACCCGCCCCCACCCCAAGCAGGCGAGGTCATTTCCCTTTCCTCCCAATTCATCTTTATTTTGAAGAGAGTAACATTTATGGCATACCTTGCTTGATGGTGCTTCACAGATGTTGCCTTTTCTTTGTTTATACAAAGATGGCTCTGTGGTCTAGAACCGAACCTGTGGTATCGCCGAGGTCTGCCTGTGTTCCTTTTTTTCTTTCTTTTTTTTAAGTCCGGGAGAAAGTATTCAATAAATGGGGGGAAAAAAGCATGGAGAATATCGTCATAATTTGAATGGACAAACATTTCATATAACACAAAGATAAAGCTATAAAAAATATCAATAAATTAAACTTTGTCAAAAGTCAGTGACATTGTTAAGAAAGTGAATATGAAAGCCATAGAGTAAAGTTTTGCAACATGTATATCTGACAAAGGACTTGTGCATAGGATCCATGAAAACTCCTATGGCTCTATAATAAAAATACAAACAGCCTAATAAATAACTGGGAAAGAGATTTAACAGACTCTTCACAAAAGAATATGTATGAATGGGTCCATTAACACATGAAAATTGCTCATGATGAAGTTAAAAACACATTTCTATTTACATTAGCACCTCCAAAAATCAAATAATTAGATCCAACTATAACAAAATCTGTATAAGACCTAATGAGGAAAACTGCAAAGCTGATGAAAGAGACCAAAGAAGAACTGAGTGAATGGAGAAAAAGCCCATGTTCATGGATAGGGAGACTCCGTATCGTCGAGATATCAGTGCTGCCTTCCTTGATCTAGAGATTCCACACAATCCCTATCAAAATTCCAGCAAGTTACTTTGTGGCTATCAACAAACGGATTCTACAGTTTATATGGAGAGGCAAAAATACCCGGGAGAGCCGGCACAAGGCGAACAAAGTCAGAGGGCTGACACTGCCCAACTTGAAGACTTACTGTAAAGCTCCAGAAATCAAGACGGAGTGGTACTGGCAAAAGAACAGACAAATAGATCAATAGCACAGACGAGAGCACCCAGAAATAAACTCATGTAAATATAGTCAACTGATGTTCAGCAGAGGAGCGAAAGGGTAAGCGAAGGAAAGCCAGTCTTTGCAGGAGGTGGTATTGGAAAAATTATACATCTGCTTGTAAAGAAATGAATCTAGACATAGAGTTTACACCCTGCACGAACATTCACTCAAAATGGATCACAGACTTGAATATAAAACAACTCCTAGATGATAACATAGGAGATAACCTAGATGACGTTGGGTATGATGATGGCAGGATCCATCAAAGAAGTAATTGATCTATGAACTTCTCGAAATTAAAAACTTCCATGAAAGGCAATGTCAAAAGAATGATGAGACAAGCCACAGACTGGGAGGAAATATTTGCAAAAGACACATTTGATAAAGGACTCTTCTCCAAAATATACAAAGAACCCTTAAAACTCAACCATTAGAAAATAAACCCATGAAAAGATGAGCCAAAGACCTGAACAGACACCTTCCCAGTGAGGATGGCAAGCAATCAGATGCAAAAGATTCAACATCCAGTGTCATCAGGGAAACGCGTATTAAAACAGTGAGACCCCACTGCACTCCTGTGAGAACGGCCGCACTCCGGAATGCTGACCACACCACACGCCGACAGGCACGTGGAGCCCCAGGAGCCCTCACTCCCTGTGGGGGTGCGGGATGGTGCGGCCACTCTGGGGACAGTCTGGAGGTTTCTTACAAAACTAAACACTCTCTTATCATAGGATTCAGCAATCATGTTCCTGGTATTTACCCAAACGAATTGAAAATTTATGTCTGCACCAAGCCGTGCACATGGATGTTAACAGCAGCTTGATTCATAATCGCCAAAGCTGGGAAGCAGCCAGGATGTCCCTCGGTAGGAGAACGAAAGTCCGTGAGTCGTCAGGGTGCCTCACAGGCCCCCCACACACGCCCCATAGGGCAGGCTGCCCATCCTGGTCTCACGGGCCCGCCGCAGGGCAGGGGCCGCAGAGCCTGCCCTTTGGGAGCTCCTGGACTCAGCTACGCCAGCATGCCCAGCGCTGTCTTTGTCGGGAGTCTTCTTCTCATTTGGGGCCCAGCAGTTGCGACAGTCCCACCCAGCCAACTTCCCTCTGGCGGGTGGAGAACAGCAGAGAATCCGTGTCCGCCTGGAGCCCAGGGTGCCTGCCGGCCCGACTTGGCCATGTCTGTGTCCGGACTGACCAGAGCTTCCAGGCCTGTAGCCATGGGCTGAAGGCGAGTGCTCTAATCACTTTATTTAATTCATTCATATTTCCCCGGTTCACAGCATGGAGAGGCACTCATCTCAATGGGAAATCCACAGCATTCCTAGACCTGAGAATCACTGTCGATTTTCCATCTTTCCTGAGTGTGTGTTTTGGGGTTCACCACAGGACAGCATGTCGCACGGCACTTCTGTCCACAGCCCTCCCAGAGTGGGCGCCTGCAGGACGAGCGTGTGCTGCTGGCCGCAGGACCTCAGGATGGCATCCCATGGGTGCCACAGCCAGCGACATTGCACCCTGGAGGCTCAAGGGGCAGGCCCAGTCTACCCACCACATAATTCTCTATTTTTTTTTTTTAAAGATTTTACTGGGGAATTGGCGGAGGGGAACAGCGTTGGGGAATCGGGGAAGGGGAACAGACAAGTTGCTGTCTTTTTGTTCTTCAGTTTAGTTGCGGAGGATGTTGCTTCACTGTTGGTATCGTCATTGCGCTCTTCCCGGATGAGGCAGATGGGTCGCTGGCCTCTGGATGTCGCTCACCGAGGCTATTGGCAGCTCACACTGGCTGCCGGCCACTCACACTGGCTGCCGGCCACTCACTGTAGCCTATGGCAGCCCACTGCAGCAGGGGCTGCAGCCCACACCATCACCGGGCTCGCACAGCCCAGCTCCAGGTGGAGCTGTTGTTAGCTGTAGAGGGCAGTGTCACTGGCCCTCACGTGGGATCCGAACCGGGGCCGCTGGCATCCCAAAACCAGCGCTTAACCAATGCGCCACTCGGCCGGCCCAAATTCTCTATTTTTTAAGCAGCAGTGAGGGGATTTTGTGGGACATACAGCCCACTCGCAGCCCTCAGTAGAACAGCCAGGGTCCAGGGCCAGGGTTTGGCATTGCGGTCACCGTGTCCTCACTGTGGTTTTCTGCGTCTCCTTGGCGGTCGGGTACTTTAGCTGCTGGAGCCCTTTGTCTCAGCTGAAACGTCACACCCTCCTCCCACCGTTACCAGGTGTCGCGTTGGAATGGATCTCTGTGCACATGCCGTCGAAGAGAGGCCTGTGCCTTTAACGAGGTTCCGCCAGCATGTGGAGGTGGTTTGGTTAGCAGCTCCCCGAGGGCTTTCCACGTGGCAGCGACTCTGCACGCTTTGCACAGCTTTTATTTTCATTGAGGCCTCACCATACTCACCATCATTTTCAAGTGGAAGAAACAACTTCAGAGAGGCGACTTGCTCAATCAGCTAGTAAGTGGCACAGAGGACACTCGAACTCGTGTCCAGGCTGCCCCCCAACATGAGCTTGTAGCCCTGTGGGCTCTGCTGGCCATGCTGTGGCCACACGGAGCCATGTGCAGGTGGAACCAGCTGTTGGCTCATGCTTCGGGACACCAGCTGGTTTCGAACTTGGCTGTGGTTTCCATATTGACCACTCACAGATTCATGAGGTAACCCCCAGCCTCACAGCTCCACTGCCTCCCCGAGGCGTCTCATAGTCCCATTTGATGTTTCGGCTAATTCTGCTAACACCAAAAGGCAGCAGCCACATCTCGACGGGGTGTGAAAAAGCGGTGCTGTCACTTGTCACAGAGCCTCCTGGACGCATTTGAGCCTCTGATAACGTGTCTGATGCTGCACGTTCAGAATAGAGCATAGTAACATTGTCTCTTTGCTGCTGAAGGTGAACAGTCTCCTTGCCTCCCACCCGCACCCCCAAAATACGGTAATGGGCTTTCGGCTTAATGAAAAGAACCAGAGTGAAAGTGCTAAATTTGAGTGGGAACATAGTGGCGTTTCGGGGACCCTGGGACATGGCAGACAACATGATGAGGTTCTTTCTGTGAATGTGCAGACTTGAGAATGGGGCACGTGGCCGCAGCTCTGCAGCTGCTGCTGAGGGGTGAGGTACCAGGCCATCGCTAACGTCAGTGAATGAAGTCACAGGTCAAGCTGGGACTTGTGGTCATCCAGGGCCCCCTGCTGAATTCTGCAACACTGTGACGCCATCTAGAAAAGGCCACGTGGTGGCCCGCCTCCAAGGCGGCCCTGCGAGCCTGGCTCCAGCTGCACACTCCTCCCCGGGCTGAACCCGGGCTGGGCTGAGGGAGCCAGAGAAGACGGCGGAAGTGACCCCGTGACTCCCAAGGCCACGTCGTGACGCGCACTGCCCGCCCCCGCGCGCCCTTCGGGTCACTGATTCTGAGGGAAGCCAGCGCCATGTCATGAGGACACACGAGCCCATGGGGGAGGGACAGCTGAGGCCACCTAGGAATGGGTGAGATAAACGGCTGAAGAAGGACATTATCAGGTGCTGACTTTTCCAGAACGTGGAGGAGCATCCCAGGAGGCCTGTGGCATGTCCTGGGATGCAGGCCAGGTCAGCCGTGGCCGATGCTACTCCAGTGTGGCGAGGGGAGAAGGGGGGTTCGGGGGGCAGACCCCAGCAGCGGCTGGGCTACCACACACGGGCGTCCCTCCTGCCTGCCGGGGCCACCCCAGGTGAGTGAGCTCGGGTTTTGTGTCTGTGCGTGAGACAGCGTTTCCTTGCCCCGGGGCTTACGGCCAGCCATGTGAGACTGGGTGACATTACCCGTGCTGTGAGCTCTGCATCGTCACCTGGTATCCCACGTGAGACCCACCACTGTGGGCGGAGGGCTGCTGGGCGGCTCTGGAGCCCCTGCCACGTTCCTGTACCGCTGTGCCTTCCCCGTCCCCCCGGCAGCACGCCCTGTGCCCAGAGCTTGTCACCTGCAGGTCTCGGCCCAGTGTCACGTCCCCAGGGGACCCTCCGCTGGCCTGTCACAGCCTGCACTGGCTGTCCTGGTCCTGCCCACATTCCACTGTGACTGCTTGGCACTCACGCCCCTGCCACGGCCTCACTGTGCGCCCGGCAGCACCCCATGGACAGAGGTCACCACACAGTAGTTGCTGATTGAATATTTACTGAATATTGACTGAATAAAGGAGTGCTAAACCAGTTAAGTAACTGATAACTTGGAGCATGCCGGCACGGGGTGTGAGCCTGAATTTGGAACATCGGTTTTTACATAGGACAGTGTGTGCTCTGTGTCAGGGGACCTTGGAAACACCCACGTGTCATCAAGGCGGCCCTGTTTCCAGGCGCCCTCCCATCGCACCAGTGCTCCTCAGGGCTGAGTGTGGGGATGGGCACAGGCTTTGCCCGTTTTCCCAGCAGCAGCACCCCTCTCCGTGACGCCCGTGGGACCAGCCATCAGCCAAGGAGCAAAGTGGAGCTTCCTTCCCGCAGGGCGCTCCTTCCACCTGGGCCGCCACCAGCCGCAGAGCCCGCTGGCCGTGTCCCCAGCCTCTGCAGTCTGTCCATTCTGGCCCCCAGCCCAGGCTTTCCGGAGACCCAGGGACCGCTGGAGG
The DNA here is from genome assembly GCA_033961575.1 of Aselliscus stoliczkanus. NCBI lineage: Eukaryota > Metazoa > Chordata > Mammalia > Chiroptera > Hipposideridae > Aselliscus > Aselliscus stoliczkanus. The sequence goes on from CM066729.1 coordinate 184,298,972, forward strand.
ATGGGGTCTGCGGGCCGCGGCGGAGAGCGTACTTTGTTCTCTCGCCTTCCCAAACCAGAGGGAGAGCCTCTGGACTCACCTGTTGGTCCTGGGGCATCGGCTGACTTCAGCTGACGAACCTGATGCCAGGTGTGAAAAGCTAACGGGGCCAGAGCCGCATTGTCTGACTGCTCAGCCCTGGTCCCTGTGAGCCCGCCTGGCCCCGCAGCGGGTGGCCACGTGCCCCGGCCACCATGGCCCTCCCTTCTCCGTGCGTGTTCCCTGCGGTGCCCTGGCCTGGCCCTCCCCCCGTCCTCGGCCCCCTGCCGAGGGCACACGTGTCACCTGTCCTGCGGGGACCACTTTCCCCCACACCTGCCCAGCGCCGTCCTCATTTGAATAGGTGAGAAACCAAAGTCAGCTGCACGCTTGGAGCCCAGTTCCATCACTCAGAACCCAGCCACAGCTCCTTTTGAATTCCTCGCTGCCTGCGGCTAAGGCTCAGTGTTGATACTGAGATTAATCCCCAAAGAGCCCCTCGCTCCTCTGCAGAGAAATTAAAGCTTGCCAGTTTCCTTTTGCCTGTCCTTCTGACAGCTCTGTCAGTAATGATATGCCTTCTCCATGGCATAATCCCTGTCCTACGGTGAGGAATAATTCATTAAGAAATTAAGGGCTTAGCTCCTTTCTGTTAGGTTGGTATTCAAAAGTTAGCTAAAATTATTTAACAGACCTCAGGGCTGCTTCGGACAAGCTCTAGAAGCCACATGGGTGGGGACCCTTCAGAGCCACCCACCCCCTTTACATGTGTCAGTATTCCCAGAAATTAAGCCAGATGACCTGATTGAAGCTTCCGTGTGCTGGGCCGAGGACCATGGGCACTGCCCAGTTTTAGCAGGAAGCTTATTTTAGGCCAGCAGGAGCAGCGAGATATGTCTGCCAGTAAACCTGGCTGGGCTCCTCCTCCCCTCCTGGATGCTGGCAAGGGCTAGCGGGAGGCTTCTAGAAGTTTCTGATGGAATGCATGGAGGTCCGAAACTGGGCTGGGAGGCGGGCCGTGCATGTACCCAGGGTTTCTAGGCTCATTAACACGTGTCTGACGCCCACTAGTGCATTTAGCGTAAAGTGGGTCTGAAATCACTAGCAACTGGTCCCTTTCCTGCTCTGTGACTGAGGCCACCAAAGACAAGGCTGATTTGATGTCACCTTCATGTGGCTGACTCTGGGCCAAGTAAAGGGACATTGTCTTGCATACGTTGATAACTTGGTGTCATTTTAAATCCAACTTTGGTCCTTTCCTGTGTTGATAACAAGGTGGCACCCCAAAGGATCATGGCCCCTGCAGTCCTCGGTCATGTGAAGGGATGGGGTCCACTAGTTCAAGGGTCACAGCATCCCTGGCCTGAGCATCGGGGTATCTGTAAGGGAAAGTGGGTGCTCCAAAGCAGAGTCCACCTAGATGAAGTCCACAGGGATGGGGACATCAAAGAGGCTTAGAACTAGGACCCTCAGACTTGCTTTTGATCTCTCTTCCTCATGCCATTACCCTCGGCAAGACGATAACCGTGTCCTTAAACGCCCTCTCCCACCCCTGGCGTTTTCATACAGTGTATTTCTCTGTCTTTCTCATATTGTTCAGAAACCATTAACACCTGATCAGAAGTCAGTTATTCAGCTTTGAGCTGAATGACAATTATTTGAATGGTAGTGGGTGTTAATGTATAATTATTCACATTCATACCAGGACATTCACAGTTTAATCATTTCTCTGTAGGCTTCCGTAAGTTCGAGCTTAAAGTCTTAGGCATAATTCTTCTGTTAAATAAGTTCCGGGCGCTCTAATTATTGGGAAGGTGAATAGGAAGGCGCCGGTGCAGCTGCAAGGAAGCTGGGCCTCACCTGAGCGAGCCTCGCCAGGTGAGCGGGGCAGGCAGAAGGCACGTGTCCAAGGGCAAACCGTCCGGCCCACCTGGAGATGGGCTCTGAGGCTGCTCGGCGCGCCCAGACCCAGCGGAGCCTGTGGGAGCATTTCTGTTCACAAGCACGGAGCCCTGTCAGCGAGGCTCAGCATGGAAAGGGCCCATCGATTCCCTGGGTCCCCTGGGTCCTCCTTAGGACCCCAAAGAGCTTTGGATGACAAGGGTTATATATCTACATGTACCAGGCTTGAAAGTAAACCTGAGGATTTTTTTAATGTATTATTTTTAAATTAATCTATATGTTATCAAATGTCATATATGTTTATGAACATAACTGTATTTTCCAAGACCAGAAACACGTAATGACAAGTGTGACATTGTTTTACATTTTGCCTGTCTTGTAAATGCTTGCCTTCACGGAAGACAGCTGCGTTCTCGTGCTGCTGCTGAGTTTATTCTGTCCTGGTCGCACACATCATATAACTTCGGGAAACTCTTCTATGTCCCTGTGAGAGAATGAGAGTTTAAAAGGCAAATGGAAATGGTTTTGCCCTCACAAGCCGCCCAAATAGGTCTCAGGGATCCCCAACACTCCCCAGACTACACTTTGAGGATGGCCATTCTAAAAAGTCAGAAATTTTTATTTGTCCCCCATATTACTCATTGCCTATGTGAGGAATAAAAATCTGTGTTGTGCATTCCCAATGTGTTTATTACATTTAATTTACATGCAGTAGATTTGATCTCTTGGTCCTCAGGTAGGGATGCTTACAGCTGTGGTCCCTGCCTTGTGACACCTGCTCCACAAACCTCTGTCCACCTGTGCCCCACGCAGGCTGGCCTCAGCCACATCCGAATCAGAGCCCCACACTGTGTCCCCAAGGAGGCCGTGGGGACTCAGCCGTGTCCCCAGGAGGGGCCCACGCACACAGGTAGCAGTGCCTCACAGGTTCTTTCTTCCTCCCTGACCTGTTTTATCACCCGTCAAGAAGGGAAGTTTTGAAATTTAGAACACCATCTGTTTTCTTGCTAGCAGAGCCGAGGACCCATCCTCAGTGAGTGGCCAGTCTTTGAGGACAGAACGATTAATAGAAGCGGAGTGAGCGCCCTGAGCTCCACGCTGTTCCCAGGCTCACCGGCTCGTCCGCCCCCGTGGGCCCATCCCCGCGCTGCCTGGAGTAGCCATAGGCTGTGGGCACCGCCGCCCGTCGGCTGTGCCTGGTGACAGCAGCCCCTGAGTACAGGCTGCCTGTGGCTTGTCTAAAGGTCAGAGAAACCCAGGCAAGCCAGCAGAAAGGCACGAGGGGTCCCGGGGCCACTATCCCTTCCCAGATTCGCCTGGGGCCTCATTGTGGGGACGAAGGGCCGAGGGATGGAACCCAGCCCTGAAAGCTGTGTGTCCCTTTGGATGCGGTGTTGGCAGACAGGTTAGCTCATGTAAGCCTCGTGCTCTGTGTCCCATGACGGGTCCCCATTCTACCGGGAGGAAACGGGTGGTGTGACAGTTGTCCAGGAAACAACTCAGCTGTGAACTTCTGTAGTGAGTGCCCAGGGACAGCACCAAAGTATGAGAAACCGCCAAGGGGGCTTATGCCTGAGCCCCCCCACCCCACCCCCAAGAGCCTTTGAACAACCTGCTCCATCTTTGAGCCTTGGGGATGTCTCTCCAGTGAATAGCACAAAAGATAAAACACAATGCCATGTCTGGGGCACCGGAAATGGTTAGTAAATATGAGCACTTGTTATGACCATCAGGGATTTTTAAGGAAATTTACCAAAATTTCTAAACGACTCTTCTTCAGAAAAGCTCCCGTGCCCCATGTTGCCAGCTTCCTCAGACATTTGGGGACTCCTCTGCGGGCGTGGCCTTCCAGCCCTCGCATGCCATATAGCTCCCCAGACATGCATTGACTGCTTGCTACCCACCGAGAACTGTTAGATACTCTGGGTACGCTCAGTGTGGGCAGCGTGTCATATCCTGGAGCGGATGGGACTTTTGGCAAGGGATCCAAAATTCACACAGGGAGTCTGCTAAAGATGAGCCCCCAGAACGCCACACTCACTCCTGTCAGCTCAGCTGCTTCTGACGTTAGGAGTGCCTGCCGGTAGCTGGCTTGTAAAGAGTGACCTCCCTCCTTCCATATGCTCTGCCATCCACACTGCACGGGGGCTACGCCATGTAACGGCGAGGCTTAGGAAGGGTGGACATCCTTGCTTGTTCTCCGTCTTGAAGGGGACGCGTTCAGGGTTTCCCGATTCAGTATGATGTTCGCTTTTCGTCAATACTTTATCAGGTTGCGGAAGTTAACCAGAAGGTGACTTCCTAGATGGCAGAGAGCTTTTATCATGAATGGATGTTGGATTTTGTTCAATTTTTTCTGCTCAATCAGTTGACACAATTATATATTTTCCTTCATTGGGCTGTTCATATGGTAGGTCATATTAGTTCATTATTAATAGACGTTTTAGAACAGTGTTAGATTTACAGGAAAAATTGAGAGGTGGTACAGAGAGCACCTTAGGCCCCCACCCCCATTTTGTTCTATAATTGACATCGTCCATTAGTGTGATGCATTTGTAACAATCAATGAACCAATATGGGTGCCTTATTATTAACTAAAGTCCATACTTTAATTAGAGTCCTTTAAGTTTGGCCTAATGTCCTTTCTCTGTTCCAGGAGTCTGTCTAGGGTGTCATATTACTAATTTGATCATTATATCTTCCTTAGGTTCCTCTTAGCTGTGTCGTTTTCTCAGGGTTTCCTTGTTGGAGGCGACCTTGACAGTTCTCAGGAGCACTGATCAGAAATGTTGTAGAATGTCACCACATTGGAATGTATCTGATGCTTTTCTCATGGTTAGATTGAGTGTATGGGACATGGGAAGACCATAGAGGTAGATGCCCTTCTCACGAAGCCCTATCAAGGGTTCATACTATAATGATCTATCTCAGTTGCCATCAATCGTAATCAGTACCTACATTAAACTAATCCATTACTGCATAGATTATTCTAGCCTTCTACCCTGGCTTATCTGTGAGCTCCCACCCCAACAATGAGAAACTGGCCCCCACCTTCTGCCATCCATTTACTTAAGAGTTCAAGTTTAGAATACTGTAGCGTAGTATCAGAGTTTTGGACCTGTACCCCCATGGGAAGCAACTCTCGCAACTCGAGTCCAGTGCTTATGTACAGTTCCTTTTGCCTTTAGTCGTACAGACTCCACCCGTGTCCAGGGTTACCGAGGTCGCCACTTCTCCCTCCCATCCACTTCATGGGGCTGTTCATATGTCTGTAATACAGATGGGCTCACATCGCCACCTGCATTCCTTCCTGGGATCCTCCAAAATGTTCTTTTGTTGTTGTTAATTAGAGTACACTGCATACAAGGTTTTTTTTCTGTCTCTGTTGGTATTCCTTTTCCAAAACATCATATAGTTGGGATTAGACAAGACGCAGCCTTCTCAGACTTGTTTCTCTCGCTTAGCAATGTGCATTTAAGGCACCGCCATATCTTCTGGTGGCTTGATAGTTCACTCCTTACACAGGTGGATAAGTTCCATTGTATGGATGTTCCTTAGTTTGTCCACTTACCTATTGGAGGACATCTTGGTTGCTTCCAGTTTTGGGCAACAGATGAATAAAGCTGCTATAAATAATCATGTGCAGGTTTTTCTATGAAAATACGTTTTCCAATCAGTTGAATAAATACCCAGGAATGCAATTACTGGTTCATACGGTAAGTCTCTGTTTAACTTTGTAAGAAACTGCCGAACTTTCTCCCAAAGTGGCTGCAACATTTTGTGTTGCATCAGCAATGAGTGAAGGGCCGGCTGAGTGGCACGGTGGTTAAGCGCTGGCTTGGGAAGCCAACGGCCGGGTTCGGTCCCACATATGAGGGCCAGTGACACTGCCCTCAAAAAAAAAAAAAAAGAAAAAGAACTGGGATCATCAGCAATGAGTGAGAGTTCCTGTTGCTTCACAGCCTCACCAGCAGTTGGTACAGTCAGGTTTTTTGTTTTTGTTTTGTTTTTAGCCATTCTACATTACTGTGTAATCAGACCCCATTGTTTTCATTTGTCATTTCCTAGTGACAAATGATGTTAAACATCTTTGCATGTGCGTATTTGTCATCTGCATCTTCTTTGGTGAAGCGTCCGTTCAGATCTTCTGCGCACTTTATAATTGGGTTGTTTACTTTCTTATTGTTGAGAAATGTTCTTCGTATATTTCAGATTCAAGTCCTTTATCAGCTATGCATTTTGCAAATATTTTCCTTCAGCCCCCGACTTTTCTTTTTGGTGTCTTAAAAGCATCTTTCGCAGAGCAGAAATTTTTAATGTTAATAAAGTTCCAACTTGCCGGGTTTTTTTCTTTCATAGATCATACTGTCTCTAAAAACTCTTCCCCATACCCACAGTCACCTAGATGTTTCTCCTGTGGGAACTTCTAGAAGTGTTATAGTTTTGCTTTTTATATTTAGTTCTATGATCGATTTTAAGTTAGTTTTTGTAAAAGATGCATGGTGTCTAGATTTTGTTTTTTCTTTTTTGCATGTGGCTGCCCAGCACCATTTATTGCTTTTGCTCCTATATCTGTGTGGGTGGGTCTGTTTCTATTCTATTCTATTGATCTACGTATCTAGTCTTTCACCAATACACCTTGTATTGATTACTGTAGGCTTTATATATACCTTGACTTTTCAAATATTGATCAGCCTTGCATTCCTGGGAGAAATGCCACTTAATTTTTGTGTCTTATTTTTTTTTTATATTTTTGATTTGCTGATACTTTAAGAATTTTCACATCTATATCCATAATATACAGAGATATTAATCTGTACTTTTCTGGTTTGTGTTTTTTTTCTGGTTTTGCTATTGAAGTAATATATTCTAGCCTCACAAGATGCCTTGAGAAGTATTCTGCCTCCTGCTTCATGATGCTGACCTGATGTATTTCTTCTTTAAATGTTTGATAGAACTTACTGGTGAAATTATCTGGCGCCAGTAATTTCAGATTTTAAACTATGAGTTCAAGTCCTTTAATGGTTACAGAACTATTTCAGTTATCTGTTTCCTCTTGGATGAGTTTTGGTAGTTTGTAGCTTTTAATAAACTGGTCTATTTCGTCCATATTGTTGAATATTGTACATAGTTATTTACAGGAATCCCTTATTATCCATTTAATGCCTGTGAGACGAGTAGTGGCATCCCGTCTTTCATTCCTGGTGTTGATCATTTGTTTCTTTCCTATTTTCTTTATCAGTGTTGCTAAAGATTTATAAATGTTATTGATCTTTTCAAAGCACCCAGTTTTGGTTCCATGTATTTTACTCTATTTTTGTTTTCAGTGACATTGGTGTCCACCATTACATTTATTATGCACTTCCTTCTTCTCGATTTGGCTTTAGTTTGCTCTTTCTTCTTTTTCTGATTTCTTAAGTCGGAAGATCCGATTATTAACTGGAGACCCTTCTTTTCTAAAATATACCTTTCAGAGCTGGCCGAGTGGTGCGGTGGTTAAGCGCTGGCTTGGGACGCCAGCGGCCCCAGTTTGGGTCCCACGTATGAGGGCCAGTGACACTGCCCTCTAAAAAAAAAAGCATCTTTGTAAATAAATAAATAAATAAAATATGCCTTTAATACTATACATTTCCCTCTAAAACAGCTTTAGCTGTCTTATAAATTGTGATATGCTATATTTTCAGTTTGATGCAGTTCAATGTATTTCTTTTTTAATTTCCCTTAAGACTTCTTTTGTGACCCATGGGTTATTTAGAAGTGGCTTATTTACTGTCCAAATGTTAGGAGATTTTTTGTTTTATCCTCCTTGTTAATATCTAGTCTATTTCTATTATCATCAGAGAGTATAACTTGTATGATTTGTTATTGTAAATTTGTTACAGTTTGTTTTATGACCCAAAATATAGTATATCTTGGTTAGTGTTCCATGTGTATTTAAAAAGATATATTCTGCTGCTATGGGGTAGACTATTCTATAAATGTCAGTTAAAACCAGTTGGTTGATGGTGTTTTTCATTTCTATATCCTTGATTTTCTGTCAACTATTTATATCAATTACTGAGAGAGAAGTGTTGAAGTCTCCAAGTATAATTGTGGATTCGTCTAATTCTCCTTTCAGTTTTTGTCAGTCTTTGCTTCATGTATTTGGAACTCTGTTGTTAGGTGCATAAACATTTATGGTTAATATGCCATCTTCGTGAGCCGTCCCTTTCATCACTATGTATTAGTTCTTACCACCGTCTGAAAAATGTCTTTGCTGTTAAGTGTACTTTGTCTGATATTAACTCTTTTTAGTTCAGTGCTTACATGGTATATCTTTTTCCATTCTTTTACCTTTTAACCTAGTTACATCTATTATTTGAAGTGAATTTTTTTAGACAGTGCATACTTGGGTTATTTTTTAATCTATTCTGACACACTCTATCTTTTCATTGGTATAATTAAGGCCATTTACATTTAATGTAAGTATTAATATGATTGGATTTAGATATAAACATAACATTCTATTTTATTATTCTTAGTAGTTTCATTGTATTATTACATAACTTATTATTTGTTTTGTCTTTTCCCTCTCTTTTTCACTTTTCTTTCCCCTTTTCTTCCTCTCTTTCAGCTATTTTAACATTTTTTTTAGTATTTTATTTTAGTTTATATTTTAGTTTTTGACCATAGTTATCTCTTTTTATAGTGTTACTGGTGTTTGCTCTAAGGATTATAATACTTAACTTTGACAGTCTAATTGAAATCAATATTTTACCACCTTAAAGTAGAATGTAGAAATCTTACCACCATATAGATCCTTTATTCTACTTCTCGATGTCATAGTGACATATGTTTTACATCTGCATATATTGAAAATTTTATCTGACAATGCCATGATTATGCTTTCAATCATCAAACATATGTTAAAGTATGCAACAGAAGAATAGTCTGTGATATTTAGCCAGATAGTTACCATTTCTTTTGTTCTGCCTGTATTTTTAATGTTCCAAGCTTCCCTCTGGTAGCATTTCCCTACTCGCTGAAGAACTTCCTTTAGCAATTCTTTTAGCTTGAGTCTGCTGGGAATGCATTATCTTGGTTTCTTTTTTTTTTTTTTTAATCTGAAAATGTCATTATTTTAACTTAATTCTGAAGGATTTTTTTAAAAAACTGGACATAGAATTCAGAGTTGATAGTTCTTTTCATTTAGCACTTTGAAGTTGCTGTTTCACTTCTTTCTTGCCTCAGTACTTTCTAATGAGAATTCTACAGTCATTCAGATCCTTCACTGTTCCCCTATAAATAATGCAGCATTTTTCTTCAGTTGTTTAGAGTTTGTTTTTGTTGTCTTCTGTATGTACATTTAAGCAGTTCGATCACGGTATGTCTAGGAGTGGATTTCTTTGAGTGTATCCAGTTTGCAGTTTGTTAAGCTTCTTAAATCTGTAGTTGTATATCTTTTGCCAAATTTGGAAATTATTGGGTTTGTGTGGGGGTTTTTTTTCCCCTACACCATGCTCTTTTTCTTTTCCTTCTGCAACTCCCAATAATATAAGTGTTAGACATTTTGGCTTTGTCCCACATGTCCCCTAGACTCTTTTTGGATTTTTGTTTTGACATTTTCTTCTCTGTGTTTTCAGATTCGGTAATTCCTATTGGCTTGTGTGCAATTCCATTAACTCTTTCTTCTGGCTTCTCTAGTCTGCTATTAGCGCACGCAGTGCAGTTTCTAAACTGTGGTTATTGTAGTTTTCAGTACTAAGTTCCATTTGATTCATCTTTGTAATCCTGTGTCTTCATTTGTTTCAAAGGTATTTTCCCTTCTTGCAGCATTTTTATTTCAGATCCTTTAAAGTTGTCAGATGATATATATCAAGTCATCATGCTGTACAATTTAAAGATCTTACAATTTTATTCATCAATTATACCTCAGAACGCTGGTGCTAGAAATTATCAGACGATTCCAACTTCAGTGTCATCTCTGCCTTGGCATTTGTTGATCCTTTGTTCAAGGGAGTTGCAGTTTCCCTGTGTGCCTGGGCCCCTGGCCAGTGCCCCGTGCCCTGAGCCTGGCGTCTGGTGTCTACATAGGCCTTTCTCATCAGAGCCTCAATCAGCTGTGAGTGAGGGCTGCCCTGATGTCCACTCCCACACATGCCATGAAAAGAACTCACATAAAATCCTAGTGTCCATGACATTGGACAAGGTCTCCCGGGGCCAGTGTTGGGAAACAGTGTCATCACCTCCTGGCTGGTGACATACAATCCAGGTAGAGACATAATTTAGAAAACAGCGTTTGCAGGGTCAGGTGGTCACAGTGGGTGTGTTTTAAGTAGCCACCCAGACTGATGAAAATGGCCATGTCCTTAAGATATGAGCACTCGGGGAAGCAGGTCAGCCTCCAGCAAAGCCTCCCCCCACCCCACAGTGTGAACATGACCAGCAGTAGCCAGAAGCCAGCCCAGGACAGGATGAAGGAAAGGCCCTTCCGGAACGTGGCCTGCATAGGCCGCTCCGCACAGTCCTGGCTTCATGGGGGGGGGGGGGTAAGGGGGAGGGACATCATGGGAGGAAAAAGAATCATATTTCAATAGGGCCCCTTTGGGCCACCTAAATGATGGTCTGGCCACTGAGAACTTATATGGTAACCTTAACCTCAAGAAAATATTGCCGTATGTTAGTTTTTATGAGCAGGTTTTACTACATTTTAGAATCATATTTAACAACCTAAAGCGTCAGCCCCCTCCTCAAATATGGGTGCAGTTTAAGCATCGGATCTTGCATGGGTTGGGGTTAACGTCGCCGTCTCTGCCAGCTGCTTAAACTAATTAATGCATTTGCTCCTTACAGGGTGAAATTGAGTTTTCAGATACATTTATAAAACGGAGTGCTTGATTGCTAAATATTGCCTTCCTTGAGCTATTTTACCTAATATATTGCCTGGTGTGTATCAGGTGAGAAATGGTTTCCCATGAAAAATTGACAATGAAGCTGAAACTGTTTGATAAACTCTGCGCTCATATATGGACGTATAATTGTTTTATTATACGGTACTTTTACACTCTGAGAGAAAGGTGCTGTGTAATCTGACAATAATTTGTCAGCGCGGCACTCGAGGCTGGCGTGCAGACGGCCGTGCTGGAGAGGTGCCTGAGCTCCTGGGAACCTTTCGTGCCCCGGGAGGGTTTGCACACACACCTCTCATCGTGTTCCGACAGGTAAAGTTCCAGGTGTCCGCCTGGGAAACCCAGGTGGCATCCTCTTCCTGGGTCAGAACTCGGAAAACAGACAGCAACAACTTCGTGCTTTCTGCGGGAGCTGGGAAGTTGGCCTGTGCTTTGTGCAGGGCGGACATGCTGTTTTGCTGTTTCTTTTTTTTTTTTTTTGAGGGCTGTGTCACTGGCCCTCGTATGTGGGACCGAACCGGGGACGCTGGCCTCCCAAGCCAGCGCTTAACCACCGCGCCACTCGACCGGTCCTGCTTTGCTGTTTCTTTTCCAAGACAGCTGTCCCTGAAATCACATACCCCCGAGTTATCAGCAGGCTGCCTCGCTTTTCATTTTTCTTCCTTTTCTTCTTCTTTTTTTAAGTTAGGCATAACAACAACAGCAACAATAATAATGATTAACAGTTTGGTTTCGAAACCCTTTCCGAAGACATCACAGTAAACAGAGTGTGTTTGCCTAAGGAAACCCTCTCAGCAATCAGCCAGCACACAACTGCCTGTGCTAATGAACCCAAAGCTGTTAATATGGTTCCTTCAGTTAAATTGATTCATGAATTTTGAAGAGAACATTATCTAATGAATTTTCTTTGAATAGAAAGCAATTAAAAGGACAAATCAGTCTGATTAACCCCAAAGTCACCCTCCTGCCACAAACGGTGTACAGTTTGAAATTATATCATAAAAAACTAGAGCACATTTGCTATCTTTTGGCCTCTCCTAATCCATGTAAATTAATGAACAACAAAGTTAATTTCTTTGATGACCCTTTTCTGGTATCACCTGGATTATGCTGATGTTTAATTTGCTTAATGTTATAATAAAGACTAAACAGATTTTTTTTCCCAGTGAAATTATCGTTCCCTTCAGTTAAGAAGTGATTTTTATTATTTCACACGCATGTGAGGGTGTGTTTCCTTTAAGAGCCAAACCGCACTTTGCCAGGTTGGCACCGACTGTTAATTGGTGCAATTACGGGCACACTCCTTTGTTGTTGCCATCAGGACCGCCTGCCCCTGGAGGGCTCGTGCCCGCAGCGGGGCACCAGCTCTGTGTCCCCTTTGGAAAGACAATAAGTGTCCATTCCGAGGGGCCTGCTTCCTGAGCACGCAGGCGCCGTCTTCCTGCGCAAACCCCGCACCCGAGCTGCAGTAACACCTGGAGGCCGAGGGAGAGAGTGTTCCTTTGTGCACTCACCTGTTCACTCGTGCAGCACGAGGAAGAGCAAAGGCACTTGGATGCGGTGGGTCCGTTAAAGCGGGAATAAAGTGATTTGATATTTGCAGCCCCGCTCCTCACAGAGGCCTGCAGCCAGGGTCCCCCCCAGCCCCCGTGTACCTCGGTGTCTGGCTCCCTGAGCCTGTGGCCGCTGGATGTGGACAGCGAGCCCAACGTCACAGCCCAGCCCCTGACTGCTTTTCCCTTCGGGGTCCCAGCTGAAGTTGGAAATGAACCAGCAGTACACAAGGTTTCGAAGTCAGTGGGCAGGTGGGGCCTTCTGTGCTTATTAATTGAACCGCGTGGTAATTTATACATGCGGGCGAACTGGGAGAGCTGAGTCAGGCAGGAGTGAGGGAAGATGGGAGGAAGTAGCCAATCTGTGATGCCCTGTCGGGATGCCTGCGAAGCAGCCAGCCCGCTCTGTGCCCTGCCTCGCGTTTGGTCCTCCGTGCCAGGTGATGTGGTGACGGGAGCGCGCGTAGAAGCCGTGTTTTAATTGAGTCTACCACCTTGATTTGTGTTGATGCATTTTCTGTTTGGGGACTGACAGCTATTTATATCAGAGCTGCTGGAGCCGTTGGTCCAAATAACGCCCTTCTGCCTTCTTCCTTGCAGACTCGTTCACCCGGCAGGTGCTGTGGAAGCTGCTGAAGGCCGTGAAATTCGGAGAAGTGGTTTCTTACCAGCAGTTAGCGGCCCTGGCGGGCAGCCCCAAAGCGGCGCGGGCGGTGGGCGGCGCGATGCGAAACAACCCCGTAAGTTCACGCCCACGTGGCGCGTGCGCCTCGACCCGCGTGCAGGGGCCCAGTGTCATTTGACGTAAGCGTGTTTCTGAGGCAGCCTGTGCTGCGGTGGGAGGGGAGACAGGAAGCGTTTGTGAGGGGCTCCGCCACCCGTTTTTGGTGAAGGTGACATGGAAGCGCTCCCACACACCACTGGAAGCCCCCTCCCTCGGGGTGCCTGACCACAGGAGCCCCTTGTCACGGAACACAGAGGGGGAGGAAGCCTGGAGAAGCGGCAAGTGGACAATCATCCATTCATTCAACAGCGGGGTCCTGGTTGCCTGGTGTGTGGCAGACATGGTTCTAGGTGCCAGGTTCCAGCAGGAAACAACAAGCAAAAGGCTCACCCTTGTGGAGCCCAGTTCACCAGGGCACGGCTGTCTCCAAGCCCTTCCGTGCCCTGCCTCCTGAACGTGGCTAGTCAGGGTTTGCGGAGGGCACGGTTCGGAGAGCACATGACGCCATGTGGGGTGGCTGCCCCTCTGTCGGACCCAGAAGGGCACAGGGCGCCTTTGCTCCGCGACACACACAGGCCACAGGCCATCCGGCCGCAGAGCTTAGGGGAAAGGTGGTGACGTGGGCCTGGCCAAGGCCACGCGTGCCTGTGGACCCCGCAGGTGGGCAGGCCGGGCGCCCCATCCGCACAGCAGCTGGGCCCGCCGCAAGGCCCCTGGCGTGTGTCCATCCTCAGCCTGTCCGGGCCACGGAGAGTGTCTCCCTGCAGCCACAGGAAACGCTCCAGTGTGAGAGCAGAAGCCTCTCTGGTCAGAGAGCATCGTTGAATCATGGGATAGGAAGTTACTAAATCAGACCCACTTTTTAAAAGCCACTGTGGCTTTGCTGTATATTTTCAAAATTTCATCCCTGCTTGCAGGGACAGGCAGGTGTTTGCACACCACAGTCGCTGCTCCTGCCCCGTGGCTCACGGCAGCCTGAGTGTCTCTAGGAGGTGGCGGTTACATAGGCTTTCGCACAAAGCTGCATTGCTATCTTTAAGAAGCAGTTTCTGTTTATAGTGAGTGGATCTTTATAGTGAGTGGATCGCAACATCTCAATAAGCCCGTCTAACCTGGAAACACTTCCTGCGGATGAAAGCTCCTGGATTGTCGGGCGCAGCACATGATACGGACGAGGCATCACACCCACCTCCCGTGTCGCTCCACGTGCTGAGTTCTCAGCGACGAGGGCCGGTCGGCCTCTTCAGCATGTCGCTGAGCACCTGTCAAGTCTCACTGCAGCGTGCCCGGCCACGTTAGAATGCATCCCCGCCACGACGCGTGTCACGTTTTTACCGAGTGTGTGAAATGACTCTGAATCGGGTCTTTGAATATGATTTTTTACGTTTGCCAGTGAAGCTTACATGTATCTTCCTTTCGGAAGGCCGCCGTCTCCTCCCACGTTCTGACTCCGTCTGACTTTGTTCCAGATGAAAAGGCCACTCGCACCCTGGTTTCATAGCTCCAGGGAGTGCACGGCGAGGAGTGTTGAGCGCTAACAGGGCTTTCGCACCCTCCTGCGTCCCTGCGGTCACCGCGTTCCGTAGACATTCTCCCCGGGTCCCAGATCTCCATCCGTGTTCCAGGCTGCGTCTGCTCCCCAGGCCCCGAGGGCAGAGTTGCCCGTTCTCATCTTGCTCCCTGCCGTCCAGTGTGGCGCCCCCGAGGACATGTGAGGACGGCCGCCCACACCCCCTGCTCGCTCGCCGTGTCCGACTCCCGCCTCTGGCTGGAGAAACGAGCTCTCTAACGGACGTGTACAAACGAGCGGCCCCTCACCTGCCTTCGCAGTGCCCGCCCTCTCTCTCTGGTGGAGATGCCGTGGCCGACCAGCGATCACGCTGGTGGCGATATTCAGGAACATTTATTGTCCTGCAACCAGCATGACTGGCTCCTCTGCTATTAATCTCTATGAGTGTCTCGGTTCAAGTATGGCCTCAGTCACTGAAATTTATAAAATAGGCTCTCACAGGGCTTAAAACTCTAATGCCCGTGAAGTCCTCCTATTGACCTCCCCGTCGCGGGCCAAAGCCGAGCCCAGCCGTGATGGCAGTGATGACAGACTTGGCAGGAAGACGCAGCAGGCAGCCCTTTTCTCGGCACCCGCCTCCCTCTGTGCCAAAGGGAGCCGGGTGGCGGTGAGCCCTTCGTGGCCTTTCCACAGGCCTGCCTCGGTAGCTGGGCGCTGCGTGTGCCTCACACAGGGACCCGCAGAGGTACCAGCACTGAGAGATACCTCCAGTTCTTATGCCCGCATGTCAGAGTGCTCCTGCGAGAAAGGGTCAGATGCATAGGTGACAACAGGGAGCATGGCAGTCCTTGAAGGGTTCCCATAAAGTTCATGAAAACCTCCTTCAGATGGGCTGGGCCATCCAGGAGGTGACCCATTCCTGAGGGAGAAGGGACCCAGGTCAGGGCCGTGACCGATGTCCCACATGGGTGTCTCCCCTTCTTGGCACAAGAAGCGCCCACATGGACTCCCCCGCAGAGATGCATCGCCGGGACTTACTTCTTGAAAACACCTGCTCAGGCTGAACAGAGCAAGCAGTTGTGCGTTTCAGCGAGGGGGCGACAATGGACTTGGAATGTTGCAGACACCGCAAAGCTTGCTGGGCGTTCCTTCCTTCGGTGGCTCACCGCGTAACATGGACACAGGCCGGTTCTCATCTCAGCATAGGCTGCTGGCCTCCTTTCTCGTCCCCCGACAGACGGAGGGATGGCTGTCGCTGTGTGGGAGATTCGTCCCATCCACACACTGTGTTTTTCCGAAGTTTTCCATGCGGGACTCACTAGCCCAAGGCAGGCGATTCGGCAGCCTTCCGGGAGGCTCTGTCCCAGACCCTGCATGGAGGACGGTTTTCCCGTAGACCAGACTGAAGATGCCTCCCGCCCTCCCCCACAAGGCACCCGTCCGCTCATCCTCAGATGGAATTTGCTAAATGCGGTTCAGAGGCGATCAATACGCCGTGCAGAGTGCTTCCCACCTTTTTCTAAACAAAACGCATTCCGGAGGAGTTAGTTTATTCACAGATTGCCACGAGCACTAATGACCCCCGAGCCTTGTTCTGCCACTCACCCAGATGGCTGTTGATAAAGATTTAGCATCGTGTTCTAAGTGTCAGGGCTGTCAGTGGGGCTGAACCATTTGACCAGAAGAAAAAAACGCACAGGGAGCTATTGATTACAGCTTCTCGGTGTCACTTGTTCACCAGGATTTAGGTATTGATGAGGCTGCGAGTGAAACAAGCTCTGTCCCCTGTGGGCTGCTACCACAAGAACAAAGGTGAAGCTGCAGAAAATATTCAGCCAGCACCGGAATCAGAGGGATTCCGCTATTGATTGAAAGGCCCCTTCGTGTTATTTTTGTTGGAGACAAATCTATGGGTTTGGAAGTTTTATAGCGTTTGAGAAAGGCTCTGTGTAAGTGATGGATTCGCGTATTGGATGAATTAGATTTCACAGCATGAAGATTCCAATGCAGCTGTGATATTATGAGCTGCTTGGTTATTGATAAAAATTACATCTTATGCAGCACAGGCGTTAAAGGAGAGGGCACGGCTCCTTGGAAATGTCCTGAGGGCCCCAATAAATTTTAGCAGGTTTCATTATTTTAATAGTGTGAAGCCTGCCACCAAAATGAACGGAAGCAGAGGCAGTGCGCCCCGTTTATGTGAGTGGCGGAAGCAGCACGTGCCCGGCGTGTCACCTGCTCCATCACTGCACGTGTACGCTGAAGCCTGGCCCCACCCAGCAGTCCTGCCCTCTGCATGTACATGGGGGTGGGGGGTCATATCACACACGTCTGCAATTTCGTAGCTTGTTGGGAGGAAGGGAAGAAAATCAAAGGTCACCTGTGATGAAATCTGCTGTTAGGTAGGAAAACTGAGCTGGTGTCTACATGTTCACAAAACTAAATCGAGTTAAATGCCTACCTCTGTATCAGTCAACAGTGGAATTGTAGATTATCTGATAATCATGTCCTCACTGCAGTTATTACTGTGACTAGGGTATCTGATTGAAAACACAGTGATTATTCCATTCTTAAAATTTTCTGTTTCTCCTTCCAAGAAGAAGGCGATGTAGGCTGTTGGCAGGACGTGGCAGTGTGACTGCTTTTCACTCTGATAAACTGCTCCGGACAAGAAATCAGCTCTCGCCTGCACCATGCTGGCAGGTCGGCTTAGAAGGCCCTGAGTCTGCACGCGTTACCATGGCAACCCAAACTTCTGGTGGGAATCGGGCTTGGGGTGCGATGTGAGGGAGTCAGGTTCCCTCTGCCCGGCCCCCGGGGTCCGTCCGAGGGCTGTGACGGTTGGACTCTGCTGGGCCGAGGAGATTTCTTCTTTGCCTCTAAACAGCCACCTAAACGTGGACGAGAGACTTAATGTGACCTGAGGATGACAGTGACTGGCCTGGGACGTGTTGAGGGATACGATGTCATGACACAGGAGCGCAGAGCAGAGTCCCTCAGTGGCGCTGTCGAGCTCCACGTCTGGGAGGGGACTGAGGATCGTGCCATCCTCTTAGGGACAGGTGCAGCTCAGGGCCCGGCGTGGCCGCTCCAGGCGAGTGGGTTTGTGCGGCACGCTGAGACAGACAGGTGCCCGGCCAGTGACACCTGTGCTCCATCCACAGTGAAGGGTGTGCGGTGATGGCAGAGGCAGGAGTGGCCCCCCCCAGGGAGCAGAGGGCAGAGGGCGCCCAGATACTGGGAGAGGAGGTCCTGGGCGTGTGTGCTCGGCCGCTTCCTCAGACGTTCAGCTCGGGGCAGACCTTCTCTCCACGGAGCTGCCCGGTGGGAGGCGGCGGGCCAGGGGCCGGGGCACTGGGCACTCCCTGGACGCCTCCTGTGCCCCCCCGTGTGTGGGGTCCACTGGCATCTGCACCCCTCTTCCCACCCGGCCCTCGAGCCAGCCCGTTCCTGTAGGCGCTCACGGGAGGGACACACATCATGGGGCAGCCAGTGTGATGTTTTGCACAGTGATAAGACCTGTCATCCAGCATGTCAAGGCGGGGCAGCCTAGGACTGAGGCCGTTCTCCCCGGCGCTCTGCAGACCCCTTCCTCATGAGCAGTCTCAACTCTGCGGAGACCCCACCCGGCCCAGGGGCCCCCCGGGAGCCGCTCAGCTCAGGCCGTCCGAACTGCTTGCTGATTCCCAGAGCCCATGCAGGGGGCACACGCGCTGGCCCTTATATGTGGCAGCCCCCTGCGGTGTGGCCACCCCGCACACTGGGCATATACTCAAAGCTGTGTCTGCGGGCTGCTCAGGGAGAGAAGTCAACCGCTCGAGGTGACTCCATCCACTCTGGTTTTCAGGGACCATAAATTTCACCCCTTTCTTTTCCTCCCATGTTCTGAGCCAACTGAGAACCGGATACAGGACTTCAGATCACTAGTGTTTTTAGGATAGAAAAGCTACGCTAGACAGATGGCGTGGCTGTGGTGGGCTTCCCAGGAATTCCTGCTGGAATTAGACCCCTGTCCTGTCACCAGCCCCAGCGGGGGCGGGCACTGGCCATGTCGCAGAAGCCACTGGGGTGGGGGTGCCACAAACAGCCTGAGGGGGTCCAGCACCTGTGTGTGGGGAGGGGTCAGTGAAAGAGCTGGTGGTCTGCCCCAGCCCAGGTAGGAGGGCGGCGGTGGCGAGTCAGCTCCTCAGGTGGGAAGGGGTGGGACCTGGGCTTCCTGACTGTCCAGACTCGGAGAGGAGGACGCAGGTATCTCCAGGGCATGGGTGGCGTACTGCGGGGTCAGCAAGCCTTTCCTGTAAAGGGCCAGAGAGTCAATGTTTTAGGCTTTGCAAAAGCAGCCAGACAACATCTACCAAGTGGGTGTGGCTGTGCCAATAAATATTTACAAAGGCGGGTGTGGACTCCATCTGCAGCCAGTCTGCCAACCCTTCGGTTCCAGTGGCCTGTGTGAGTTCAGTGCTCCCCGAAGTCTCCTGTTCCCTCCCAGAGACGTTTGAGAACGTTACCTGCCACCCCAGAACTTGAAAATGTAATTTGAAATTTTGTAAGTGCACATTATACATCACTTACCAAATGAAATTCAGTTTTCTCCTCCCAAATCATGGTGTGAAGGGATTCGCTGGAAGACGCTGCAGTCACCTCAGGGCATCGCGTCCCTCCCTGGCCTGCGGGGAGCCTCCGAGACCCGGGGAGCCTCTGAGACAGAGCCGCCTGGGGCCTGCCTGCTGGTGGATGAGTCCCTGCGAGGCAGCCCCGCCTCAGTGTGATCAGGGGCCTAGCCCTTGACCCCGAGTCCCGGCTGATGGTGGCTGCCCCCCTGTTTTCCAGGTGCCCATCCTCATCCCGTGCCATCGAGTGGTCCGCAGCACTGGCGCCATGGGCAACTACGGGGGAGGAGTGGCCGTGAAAGAGTGGCTTCTGGCCCATGAGGGCAGCCTGGCAGCGAGACCAGCTGTGGACGGGGGTCCTGGCCAGCCGGAAGCTCCAGCCGGCCGGCGGGATTGAGCACGCGTGGTAGGAGTGATGTAACGGACTAGGGGGCCGGAAGTGGCTGTGCGGTGGCCCTGGTGTATTAAAAGCCCCGCTGTGTCCTGGGGAACGTGTGTGTCTGCCCTTTCTTTGTCCTACATGTTACCACAGAGCAGGTTCAGGAGGCTGGCCGTCATGCGTGTCGTGTGTTCTCTTCTCTCACACTGTGCGGGTCCATTTCTAATGTCTGTTAAAACAGGGATGAGAGAGTGGGAGGACTGCACCTGCGGGGCCACCACCCTGGAAGGGAGCATCCGGGGCCCGCGGGGCAGCTGGCGTCTCGGACACTGCCTGCACCCACAGCCAGCTCTGGGCCCCGCGCCCGGCACCCTGCCCCGGCCGCGGCCGTGTGTGTCCCCGGAAGCGGGCCACTCCAGCCAGTTCCCTGCCTTCCCTTTCTTCCTGGCCGTCAAAGCTGCCGAGTCCATGGTTCACACTCACGCCTTGAAGGAAGGTGGACAGCCGTGGAAGTGGGTGCTTACAGCGGTTTTCTAGCTTTGGTTTTCCAGCTGCCAGAAAAGCTAGTGCAAGACACATCCATTTTTTGATCTGTATCAATGGAACAGAAAAGAACCACTTGCAAAACGATTGGGGAAAACAGGCCTCTCTCCAGGTGTGAGTGTGGTGGAAGGGGCGCTGGTCTGAGGGATGGTGTCGCCCTCAGCCCCCTCGGGCCGCTGCCAGCCTTGGTGCACTCTGAACAGAAGGTGACGAGGGACCCCTGCGTCCCCATCCCAGCACCCCAAGGTCGAGCCTAGAAGTCAGAGGTGACTCACGGAGGTGGGTCCTGTCATGCCTCGGTGGCAGTGGGGAGGTTCCAGCATTGCTGTGCCCCATAGTCTGAGCCTTCATTGTCATGTTGTCATCTTAGCTGCATAATTAACTGTGTCTGAAAGCAGAGGGGGAAACTTGTAGCTATGCATGTGGATAAATAAAATAGAGCCTATGATATATGGAGAAAATAAACTATACCCAGCTGTGCAATAGAAAGCTGTATTTTTGTCAAGGGTTCCTGTGACGGCATAAACCACAGAGGAGGAGCTCGGGTGGTTTGTATGTGTCACCAGAACCCCAGATAAAAATACAGCCTTACAATGCGTACGGTTCGGGTGTATTTTATATTTCACGTTACCTCAACACTGACAAAAGAACAGGGACCCAACGTAAACAAACTTTAGGCTTTCCTCACCAACTTAAGATTTATCACATCCTTTTCTTCCATCCGCCAGGTTAATTCTGAATTTTCTTCCCCTTGAAAATAAAGTGATATGAGCATTCCCCATCTTCTGACCCGGCTCCTTCTGAGTACTTCAGTTTCGAAGCAAACTAAATCATATTCCCGCAGGGGGCATGTAGATGCCTGGTTGGGGTGGGGGGTGCGGACCTCTGAGATCCCTGCTCCGTGGAGCTTCGTGGAGCTGCAAACACTACGTGCCTGGGGCAAGCTTCAAGAACTAGAAGCTCACTCTTGTGGGTGTCTCGCTGTGAGAGCAAGGGAGGGGCCCGTTTCTGTTTCTGACACATCGGGAAGGTGAGTAGGAGGTTTGGGGAGCACTTTGATTCTGGGGGTGATGAAGGTGGTTGTGTTCCAAGCTCTCCGAAGGAAAGGCTTTCCGTCACCCAATATGGCCACCAAGAGCCCTCTCTCTGCCCTTGTGCTCCGCCCTGAACTGGTTCTCGGAGCAGCAGCTTCGGCCTTGCTGGCCGGAAAGCGGGGTTCATCTGAGCGCTTTCCAATAGAGGGCACCATAGCAGTGCACTCGGCTGTGGTTGGGAGACCCCAGGCACCACTGCTGCTGAAGGATGGATTGGAAAGTGGGCAGCAGGAGGGAACTCTCAGGTGGGCTCTGGGACAGTCCTGCAGAGAGCTATGTGTCATCGCGGCCGCAGGCAGGTTAGTAGGCCTCTCTGTGACACTGTTAGGCCCCGACAGTGCTCCGAAGGTCCCATTATGCCTCCTGCTCGGCACACAGGCCACCTCCTGGGCCAGGAGGGCGAGGGGGCCTGGGCCGGACAGCCACATGTGTGCAGCCAGGGACCTCCATCAAAGCCCCCCGAGGTGACCCCGCCGCTCTGCAGGCCTGGCACCGCCTGTTTGGGCCGCGCCCTTGGTGCAGTGCAAAACCGTGTTCTGTGTGCTGTCTCCCAGGGCCGCCGCGGCCCTGTCAGAACAGGCTTGATAGATGCCCCGAGGTTCCCGCTGACAGACGCAGCCGCCCGGCTCAAACCAGAGTGGCCGTGTACCGCTGCAAGGACAAGCTCTGCCGAGGCCGACATGAAAAGCCGGCGCGGGGCGCCCCGAGCCGCTGCCGCTCCTCAGGGTTGCAGCACGGCTTATGAAAATAGAGAGGAAAAGGAAAGGCACAAAGAAATACAAAAATATTTTCCAAATAAAAGAATGTCGACACGAGAGCTGTGTTCTTTGGCCTCGGCCCCAGGCCCTCCTCACCGATCGGGCCTCCGCATCCATCCAGCGCGTGGCGCTTTGAACGCTGACACGGGGACCCGCGGGCAGCATGACGGCTGGCTGCGCGCAGCCACTCAGCCAGCACATGCTGTTCCCACCCGTGTCCAGAAACCCAGATAATGAAAGAGTCCGAAATAATATTTGTTTCTGTGGAAACAATGAAATACGTGCCCTCGGCCACGCAGGCGGCCGAGGTCTCCGCAGAGCCGGTGTGCCCTCCCCACCCCGTCCCCTCTGGGAGCAAAGGCGTCCCGTCCTGTGGCTGCATCCAGTGATGAAACCACAGCACCTGCCTGACAGCTTCTTATCCAAAGAAAAAAAACGGTGACTGTGCAAACATGGGCCGCCTGGACGTGCAAGGCCTGTTGAGGGACGTGAAGGGAGGCCTGTGAGGGTTGCAGGCTCCAGTGGCCGGCGGGCCGTAATTCTGAGAAGTGAGCGGCCTCGCCTTCTAAGTAACTCAACGGGGGTTTCTAACTTGCGTCCACTTCTTACCCAGCAGAATGGTTACTGAACAACCCTCGTGTGACTTGACAATTGGCTAGAGGTTGAAGCCACTGTGTCCGGCTCAAATGCTGCGGGGTACGCGTTGTCTCCCAGGGCCTCCACTCCCTCCCTGCTCTTTGCTACTCAGGGTCCGCTTTTTTGAGAGGCCCGGCGTCTCCAGGTGGTGGACGACCGTGTCATCCAGAACTTCCTTCCTTGAAAACTGCAGAATAAGAATAACCTGTGCAAGGAGACGCCTTCCAGAAATCGGGGCAGCGCGTTGCCCGGAGGGCCCGGGCCTAGGTGACGTCTCTGAGGGACTCACCGGAATGTATTCGCAGGTGTCACTGTCATCCCTGACGTGGCCCACGCAGGACGCATGGACAGTGTTGGCCATGTCCCCTCCCCTCTCCTCAGGCCCCGAATGCCCCACCTTGGCTGTTGGCACGCCTGCCGCTGTGACCACAGGCGGCAGTGCCAGCTCGAACCTCTGCCACCGTTGGAACAGGCGGGATGTCACAGCTGAATCAATGTGAAAATTGTTCATTTCACTTCGGAGCTTGCCAAAGATCTCAGTGCTATTTTGGTTTCAAGCTGCACATAGAAAGACTCTGAAGTGATAAATAAATGGGCTTAATATGGGACACACAGAAAAAAAGAAAAACGCATTTGTTTTATTTCACTCAAAAGATTTTCCCCGAAAGCTAATCAGGAAACTGAACCCTTCCCCGTGGTCTCTGAGCGCTGGGATGTGTTTGGGCCTCTGCGTATCACCGGCGTGTGTTGCTTGCCGCCCTGCTGGCAGTGGGGTCATGGGGAGAGGGCAGTCAGAGGCCCTCGGTGGGCTGTTTACCTGTTCGGCCTCCCTCAGCCCATCCGGGGTCTTTTTTCTTGCTTGTTCATGGGCATTTGATTGAAAGTTTGTGTTTAGGAAGCTGAAGTTCACATCAATTTTATCTGTTATCAGTTTGAAAGACGTTAAGATTTAAACGGAACTCTGCCAAGCAGCCCGCCTGTCTCTCTGCCTGCCTGTCTGTCTGTCTGTCTGTCTGAAGGAATGGAGCTGGAGAAACTGCAGGTACCGACGCCTCTCTAAGTGATGAGGGCAGCCGCCCAGAGTCCCCGGACCCCGTGGCTCCAGCTGCCGACAGATGGAGGGCGTCTGGTCTCCATCACGCGGTCGGCTCTGATAGGATCTGGGCGGGCGGGGGCATGAGAGCTTGGAGCTGCACCCCGAGGCAGATCCTGGCCTGACGGCACCTCGATTGATGAAAGGACATCGTTAGCAAGCCTTTAAAGTTTCTCATTAATGCTTTTTTTCATCGTAAAAAGCCATAAGAAAAATTCCACATGGACAGAAGTTAAGATCGATCCCGGAAAATGTGGCTTTGGTGGTGGTGGGCGCCTTCAAAGAGCCTCCCACTGACCGCCGTGTTTGCGAGCTGCGGCCTGGGTTACTGGTGGGTGTCGGTGATGGCGCTGTTTGTGGACAGAGGTGGTGGCGCTTTCAGGGAGCAGGTGGCGCTGTGGCCTGAGGAGGCAGGACCGCGTTGCCAAGTGGTCCCTGTCATGAACTCTGATGTGGGGGGCACAGGAGGACCAGGGGTGACAGATCCTGCGAGGACTCCCCCGCCTGGCTCCACAGTGGTCCCTGCAGCGCTCTGAGTGGTATTTCCACTGTCTGTGCGTTTCACTCGATGGCGTTGGGCCAGGCCTGGGGCGGGGGTCCAGGGACGGAGCAGAGGGCCTGGTGAGCTTGGTCTCTCTTCTTCCCTTGTTTCTCAGCAGTCAGTCATCCCTGCACACACACCAGAGATTTTTCTTAAGTCTTCCCATTACTTATCACTTTTGTTTGGTTCCCAAACACAAATAGTGTGCTTGCTTCCAGATTGGCTTATTGACTTGAATTAAGAAAACCCCAGCTGGAGAAAATATCAGTGTCCAAACATGAAGCAACATGTGATGGGGTGCGAAAAGTACTGCCTCTGCATGTTTGGGTTGCCATAGCTACGAGGAGGGTGGCGACACATGTGAGGCTCATAGCTCCGTGGGAGCGTGTATCCGGTGTCCTCCAGCAGGTTTGGCCCCCGGCCCTGTGGGACAGTTCTGCAGCTTGGGGACGTCCCCCAGGCCTCTGAGGGGCCTTCAGAGCGGAGGGTCTTACCCAGGGGGGAGAGAGGAAACAAGCCTCAGATTCAGCCAAACTTGGGTTCAAAGTCCCCCAACCCCTGTGAGCAGAGTGAGCTCAACCCACCCTCCCCAGAACTCAGCTCCCCCAGATTTAAAAGGGGCTGGCAGTGCGGCGGACACTCCAGCATTCCATCGTTGGCTCCGAGACTGAAACAAAGACAGCTCAAAGCACCCCTTCCAAGAAGAAAGGGACAGTAGGGATAGAAACCCAACAGCAAGCTGGGCGTGGGGGCCGTGCTGTCAGTTCTGTGTGACCCGACAAGCGTGCTGTGCCCCCCACCCCGCTGCCGGCCGCAGCTCCTGCTGGGGCCCTGCTGACGGAGCCCAGCTCATGGCTTCAGTCCTTGTGGACGTGCCTCTCTGGGGAGTAAAATAACCTCGCACACAGTTAGAATCTCCGCCGTAATGGGGGGCTGGCTGTGCTGCCTTGCCCTCACCTGTCGGGGCGCCTGCCGGGGGCACCCTGAGCGCCGAGGCTTTGTGCAGGTGTCGCCGGTGAGGAGAGGCCAGGCCCCTGCCCCGTGTCCTGGCCCCGTGGGCGTCCCGCAGCCCGGTGAGGGCAGGGCCAGGAGGAGGAGCCGAGCTCGGCCTGAGGCGGGCAGGTCCCCGGTCGTGGCGTTTGTAGAACAGCGAGCATCACCTCGGAGGGCGCCAGCCCGCCAAGATTTCCCCGTGTGTGCAGCGATCTCCACCCACCCTCCCAGACACACACACACACGAATAAGGAGCAATGGCGAAAGCATCTCTCCACAGCACGTGTGAAGAAACACGACTGACCGAGGATATGCATCAGAGTTGGGTTTATTATGTAAGAAAATGGAATCAACCTGATTGCCCATCAGTGCGGGCCTGGTTACATCAGTCGGACATTGATTCAGTAGAACCCTGTGCGTGGTGTCGGCCTGTATATGTTCTCATGGTTGTTAGGGGAAACGAAGTACAGAACGTCAGACCGAAGGAATGTGTTTGTCCCCAAAAGAAGAGGCTGCAGGTTGCGCTGTGTGTGACTGATGACCACCTCCGAGGGAGTGGACCGTGCTTACCCTTCTCATACCTGCATGTCCTGCTCCTAATGCTGAGTATGTGTGTGTGTGATTTCTGGAAGGACAGAGCGAGAGAGGAAGTATTCTCAAATATTTAGCGAGGAAGCTCAGATGACAAGTGGATTGCACCTGTGCGAGTCCTGTCCACTGCTGTGGACACCTGTCTCCAGGACCCCGGCCTCTCCAAGAACGGGCTGAGTTGCATCCACCCAAGTAAGGGCTCGGCCGAGGCGGTGGCTGGATCTGGGCTCCCGGTTTGGCAGAGACAGTCCGGCCAAGGTCCCATGTTCCTAAAAACTAAGTTCTGGTTTGAAGAGAGTGGAGGTTCACAGAAAAATGTGTGTGAATTTTTATGTTTTCTTAGGAAAATCACGGGGCCTGAGGAGCAGTGAAAATGAAGTGGTGGCTCTACTGGGCGACGCCTGCTCCGAGGGTCCTGTGCCCCAGCTGAGGTCGCTAATTCTGAGGAGATGCTTTCAATCGGTTGAGCTTTCAGGCCAGAGTCCGGGGTATGGACTCAGAAGACGGAGAACGCCTGAGATCTGGTAAAGTGCTCTCGCCCAGGGGCACAAAGGCCTCTTTCTGTGGCTTTAATGACTTAAATCGCCTGCAGTATGCACTTGGAGCTGCAGGGTCCCTGAGAAGACGCTTCTGTCATCACTCGACCAACTTGGCGGGGCACACCTCAGTTCCCCAAACTGGTGGCACAGGGTGTGGCCGCGTTGGAGGGCCGGGGTGGCCTGTGGCTCCCCACACAGAGGAGCAGCCAGCACAGAGGCTAAGGCCACCCCGGTTCTCACCCCAGCTGCACCCACTGCTGACCGCAGGCCTTTCGTGACACGTGCACCCCCAGTGCTGCTGACCCCTGTGCACAGATCAGGGGTGACCATACCCCCATCTCTGGGAGATTACCAGGACTGAGAGAGCCTGGGCAGTGGGCAGCGCGGAAATGGAGGCCCCCTAAAAGTAGAGGAACATTCAGCTCACAAAGGACTCATTTTACGGGAATGAACTATATGCCATCAAACGACAAACATCAGGTTATACGCAATGCAAAGCGATTTTAAATCTACAACACAGCAAAGCTGAGTGGTGCACGCATCTTTCACTGGCTTGGCCCCTCCCTTTCCTGTGTCCACAAGGAGGAACGGAAGTTAGGACGCCCTCCTTAGCCCTCTGACTTCCACCTGTGCCAGGTCGTGCCCCAACCCAGCCCCTTCCTGCCTCTAAGCCGAAGCTGAGCCACCTGCCGCCCCAGGGAGCGATGCGACAGTGTGTGCACGTTTATTTCCAGGGCCGGCTGTGCCCTCCAGCTGTAGATTCCGAGTGACCCAGTTCCCAAACACACATCTGGACCTCCATGTGACTCCAGTCAAAGGCCTGAGGTAGCACTTAGTGCAGCAGGCGGCATTTGGGCGTGCTGCGGGGACAGCCGAGCAGGCGGCTCTGTCACCTGCCAGAGAGGCAGCCAGTTCCCACTGGTCTCCAGGCCAGGGCATCTCCTGCGAGCTGAAAACGCGCATTTATTAAAGCTGCCTTTTCTTTGAGATGTAGAATGACACGTCTAAATATTACAACACCAAGAGGTATGTAGCTGTCGGTACTTTTCCATGCAAACATCTGACTTCTGCGCCAGGAAGCGATGTGACAGCTATTCTGTAGTTTCAAGCAAATTGGTCTCAGATGTAGATGAACTGATTTTCACAGGGATAGGACGGGAGCTTGCGGGGTGCGGGGCCGAGCTTGCCGGGGTGCTGTGCGTCAGTTTCTCGCTGACTGCAGGCCGCCTCCTCCCCCGAGACGGCTTCTCAGGCCTCTTCTCCCCACACACGGCCTTTGGGTGGCTCTCAGCGATCGCCATCATGCTGGTCTGAGCTCTGCCTGCTGTGGCCTCTGGCGTCCGTGCTGTGAGGACAGTGTCTGCAGAAGCCCCTGCAGCCAGAACCTTTGCTGTGGTGGGATAGGCAGCAGCAATGCTCAGTGCTGAGGGCCGTTAGGGCCGCGTCATCCTGCATGGGCTGCATGGTCTCTCCACGCCTTGGTTTCGGGGGGGGGGGGAAGAGACATGTTTCAATCCCTAGAACCTTATTTGGAGAAAAGGATCTTTGCAGATGTGACAAAATGAAGAATCTCAAAACGAGATCATCCTAGATTATCTGAGTGGCCCCTAAATCTCATGACAAGTGTCCTTCTAAGGGACAGAAAAGGAGCCACACAGACATAGAAGCGAGGCCGTGTCAAGACAGAGTCAGAGGTTGCAGTGATGTGACCACAAGCCAGGGGCACCTGGACCCCTGGAGCTTCAGGACGCAGGGAGGAGGGTCCGGGAGCCTCAGAAGGGAGCATGGGCCCTCAACACCTGGATTTCTGACTCCCAGCTCCAGAGCTGGGTGAAAATACATGTCTGTTGTTTTGAGTACTCAGTTTGTGGAGCTTTGTTTTGGTGGCCCCAGGACATTAGCACAGCATCCTATCGGCATGGTGGGCATCAGTGGCATGCCCTCACAAGGCCATTGTCAGGTTGCAATGAGCCGGTCCTGAGAAGCCCACTGCCTAGCACACACTGGGCACTCAAAGGGTGGTGGAGGTTTTAAGCTCGGCTTTAGAGTCAGACAGACACGGCCTGAACCCCCCGTGCGCATTGTGGGCACCCCGGGCATGAGGTGTTTGACCTCGCCCAGCCTCAACTGCCTCGCCTGCAGGAAGGGTGGACTGCTGTGCCTGTGCACCGTCTCTGAGCATTCCGCGTAGGTTCCTTCCTTTCACTCCCCCTTCCTCGCTGATGTCACTTAGAGTGAAACCCAGGAGCAACCCTTCGGTCGGCTGGCGCTGGCAAAGGAATCATTGATCCCGTCTCTGTCTTGACAGTTGTTGATGATAGAGGCTGCATGGTTTTTGAACACTCCATAGTGGGCATGCAGTCACAGTGGCGTCTGACAGACCAGCTGGGTGTGGCAGCTCGGCGTGGTCACCCTAAGAGGCCACCCTGCGCCAGTGACCCTCAGATCATTCTGTCCAGACTCTCTGACAGTGGGCCACAGAGGTGTCTGAACCACATCTTTAAAAGCAGCAACAAAAATGGACTCCCAAAGCCCACTGGCCAGGCCGACTCTCAGAGCATGTGACACCCTCCACAGCTCTCAGGAACGCATCTTTGCTTAGGAGCACCAGGTATGTTTTTAATACTGATGCTATCGAAACATGTCCTAAAGCCTTTGTAAATACAGCAAAGTGGGCTGATGCAAATGCCAGGTAAGCAGATCAATGGAGCCAAAGGGCCAGTTGGGAAACAGTCACAGGTCTGTGGATTTTAGATTATTACAACGCGGTGTTTCAGTTAAGTGGGGAGAGCAGATAAATCTAACAAATGGCATCAGGACAACTGGCTGAGCAATTTGAAAAAAATAACATAATTCCTGAAACAGCCATCTAAACCTTTTTAAATTAGTTTGGCTATTGTATCAGAGGAGGTGTCTCAGAATATAACAGGAACTCAGAAGCCATAAGGAAGAGATTGACTCATTGGACTACCGAAGACACGAGGAGAGAGCATCAGCAGCATATAACACACTGAGGTCATACCTGTAATATATAAAAAGTTTCTGCAAATCAATAAGGAAAAAATACCCAAAAGACAAATGAGCAAAGAATATAGACAAGCAATTCATAGAAGAAAAAACACAAAGCAGCAGCTGGGAAGAGTACAGGAAGTTATAGTGACAGTAGCCACATGGTTACCTAAAGGATTCCATGAAGACAGATTCTAGCTCAGCAATGATCATAAAATTATAAATTAAAACAGTATTTTATTGTCGTCTAGGTTTAAAATGTAAGAAGTTTGTAATTCTTTGCCTACAGTGTAGAGAAAAGCACACACATACACTGTTGGTAGGAACACTGGCATATTTTCAGAGGACAATTTGGTCATATTAAAAATGTGAAATGCCAGGGCCGGCCGAGTGGCGCGGTGGTTAAGCGCTGGCTTGGGAAGCCAGCGGCCCCCGTTCGGTCCCACATATGAGGGCCAGTGACACTGCCCTCAAAAAACAAAAAACAAAACAAAATAAAAAATGTGAAATGCCTACACCATTTGACCAAGCAATTCTACTTTTAGGAAAGTATTCTAGAGGGGTTTGTGCTTACCCAGGGCTATAATTGCAGACATATCCGTTGCACCATACATCGCTAGTAATGGGGACAAACGGAAAACTACACAAATGTGCCATCAACAGGGCCGACTGCGTAAATCAAGACACATCCATTCACTGTCAAACCAACAACACAGCTATGAAAGTGGTGACGGGAGTCTCTGTCGATCAGTGTGGAGAGACAGCCATGACTACTGAGTGAGGAAATATCACAGATGACCAAGGGCTTTTTAGAAAACAACTTTTTAGTTGTGTGTAGAAGTCTGAAATTGTGGAAGAGAATCCATCAAAATAACCATGAAGGTATCTTGGTGGAAAGAGTGGGGAGAATTCCTTTGCAGTGTATATGTGAGTGTATGTTTCTTGTCTTGCTTTCCAGTATTGTTTAACTTTTATAATATTTATTACTTAAATAATTTATACTAATTATGTTATGTTTTATATAAGGTATGATAGAAAAATATGGTGAATGTTTAAATTAAAAAAATTATTACAATAAAAGACACATTGCCATTAATCCCCTTCAAAATATTGCCCTTCACGTTGAACACACTTATCCCATCGTTCTGGCCACTTTCTGAAGCAGTTCTGGAAGTCCTCTTTTGTGAGTGTCTTTAGTTGCGCTGTCGTGGCTGCCTCAATGTCCTGAATCGATTCAAAACATTTTCCTTTTATGGTCATTTTGACTTTGGGGAAGAGCCAAAAGTCACACGGTGCCAGATTCGGTGAATAACATAGAAGAGGACACACCACAATGTTTTTATTTGACAGAAGTTGCTGTACCAGAAGCATGTGTGACACGGAGGGTTGCCATGATGGAGGATGAAGTAAAGACATTCAGGAAAGAGGACTTCCAGAACTGCTTCAGAAAGTGGCAAAGATGGGATAAGTGGGTTCAAAGTGAGGGGAGTATTTTGAGGGGGATTAATGGCAATGTGTCTTTTACTCTAATAAATTTTTTTTGATTTAAACATTCACTGTATTTTTTATCACACTTTGTATATTATATTTATTATATAATATATTTAATATATAAATAATATACTTGTTATATAATATAATGTACAATTTACATGTTATATAATATAAAAATATAAAATATTTTTATGCATGATAATATATAACAATATATAAGCTATATAACTATAGCAATGTAAAATAATATAGTAATACATTAACATATAAAATATAATTTATTTTATAAAAATGTTATAATTTATTTATTATCTAATCAGAAAAATATGATCCCTGATTCTGCCTTAAAGCCATGTATATGTATGTACGCATGTATGTGTATGTATGTACATACATATATGTCTATATTATATAATTTTTTTAAAAACCATCTGTAGAGCAAGATGCATTGGATGGTCTAGCATGAGGAAATCATGAATAATTGTATTCCCTTTTTGTGCTGATGTGTATAGTCTTAAGTTTTTGCAGTGAAAATGTATAGTTTTAGAATGATGAAAACCAAGCATATTTACTTGAGGAGAAGGGCCCCTAACGGATGTAGTAAGAAGAGAACGCTGGCAGGCACGGCCTGATCTCGTGGCTGCTGTCACTCCCCCTGCCATCTGTTTCTTGGACCTCCGCGCCCCGCTTACAGGGCGGCTGAGTGAGAATGCCCCAGGTGAGGGCAGCCTCTATGTGACACCTGTGTGAATACATCAACTCAGGGTGTGGTGTCTGACGATGAAGGGAGGGAGGGAAAGGGGGTGAACTAGAAAATCAGGTGGGCTTCCTGGAGGCGGGGGGACTAAAGCTCCTCCTGTTCAAGCTGCACTAGACATAGAAGGCGCAAGACATTACAGAGACGGAGCAGGCAGATGCCTTAGGTAGCACAGAGGGAGGGCCCAAGTGGCACTGGCCCCTGTGAGACAAAGCCTAGGGCCCTGAGGGAAGTGGTGATGGCCGGGCAAAGTGGAGGGCGGACACCCTTGAGACAGTGTGGGACGCGTGTGGGGCCAGCTCTTGGTGAATTTCAGATGGTGACCAGCCAAGGGAGCAGAGATGGCTGTCATCACCCTTGTGCCACAGGGGACATTGCAGCCCCGGCCACTACCTGTGTCCGAGAGGAACGCTTCCAGGCCTGCACGGCCCTGGCCCTCAGCGGCCTTTCCCCCACCTGCTGCCTGGCTCCGTGCACCCCTCTGAGTGGCTCCTGTGGCCGCGGACGTTGTGTGGCACCGTGGGATGCAGGGCGCTGTCGCAGGACGGGCCCTCCCCGAGCCCTCCAGCTGTCGTCCAGGTCAGGCCTGCGTCGCCGGTTCCTGTTCCCAGGGGAACTGCAAGAGCAGAGGCCGGGTGGGCAGCTCTCCTGCAGGAACAGGCTCAGCCCCGCACAGAAGCCTGCCGTCTCGTTCCCGTGTGTTACATAATTAGGTAAGTCACTTAATGTCGCTGTGTCTTGTTAGAGAAGCTACTAATCCTTAGAGCTAACGGGACTACCTAATTAGTGTAAAACACTTTGAAAATATAAGAAATTCAGATGTGGCGTATAATTGGCCAGCCCTCCTGGTATTGACACACCGTATCGCTAATAGCACCGCGGGCCTGGCTTCATCCAGGAGGCTGGTCCTCTGAGGCGGCAGGGTGAGAGAGACGGGCTGTCTGGAAGCCCTGGGGCTGGCTGGCCGCAATCCTGTGCTCCTTTGCAGGATAAAGTGACAGGGACAGAGAGGAGTGAACTGGCTGGGACTGCCTCGCTGCCCAGGACCTGAGGGTGGCAGTGACCCATGGCCCAGGGGACTGTGGAGAGTGTGCTGAGGTGGGCTGAGCGTGGAGGTTCCAGGTGGTAAATGAAGTAGCGCCAGCAGGCTGGTCCTGGCTGGGCAGGGCGGGGCCAGCGTGACTGGCTGGGCTGCAGCAGACTGCGACCCTCAGCTCGCTCCTCTGCAGTGGAGCAGATGATGTTGCTTGTAGCATCTCCGGAGGAGAGAGGGAGATGCAAGACCCCTCAAACAGAGGCAGCACACAGCCATTGTCACCATTCTCCTGCTTAAAGGATAAACGCTGAACTCCCTTCTCAATTGCCAAGTTACCCAGAAAAGATACCCTAGCCCCAGAGCTGGACGGCACTTGCCCCAAGCTCCAGGGACACACGGGCCACCCATGGGGTGGATTTCCCGCCAGTGTTATTGGAAATAAGATAGACAATTGAATGTTCTCTTTGGTGCTTACTTCCTAAGGGTGTATGGAGCTGTCAGCAAATCATTAATCTCTCTTTAAACCACGCGACAATATTTACATTTAAGATCAAGATGATGATTATCTGAAGAACTCCCCTGGACGCGCTCCTCACAAGTGGAAAAACACAGCAGCCGGTGAGCAGAGCCATATCCTGGGCCAAAAATAAACGCGCGCCAGTCCCGGAGCCCCAGTTACAGGCGGTGAAGCAGTGTCTGACAGGAGCCCGTCAGCCTGTCACCAGAGTGCATCTCGGCTTCAGGAAAAATGAAGTCCGAATCATGCGTCTGGTGGCTGAGTATTCAGACCCAACCTTGCAGGAGTCGGCCTCCGACAAACCAACTCCAGGGAGACATTTCCAAAAAGAATTGTCTTGAACTTATAAAAAAGGAATTTGTTCCCAAACAATACAGAAAAGAACCAGGGCCCGGCAGAGGTGAAGAGCGTCCTGGGAACGTCCCGGTAGGCCATTGATTCTGGGGGGCCTCTGGGTACCTCCAGCCCCGGCGGGGCCTCCCTCTGGCTGTTTTCTTCTTTGGTGCTGTACCTTCTGGACACTGACCCCAAAGGCCTTGGAAGGGTCTCATCAAGCCGCTGGAGACCCTGCTTCCCAAGCGATGGTGCCCACATTTCTACTGTGAAAACCTTTCTCATAGACGTCTTCCAAAAGTATTTTAGTAAATACGTAACTTTACCAACAAAAGCTCACATTTTCATTTTTTATCAAAATTGACACCTAGGATTCTCAGAACACCCCACGATACTTGGGGGGGTGCCAAAAAATGTATACAGGTGGGCACTTTGGTTAATGTTGCTCGCCGTAGTTCACCATAATCAGAAGTGTCTGGACACTCTTGGAAACCACTTTGAGCACCTCTTGTAACTGCAGACGTCAAACGTGACTTGTATTCACCTTTTGTTATCGGTATGTGTTGAGTATTACAATTTTAATACTTTTTTCCTTTCTTAAATATGTATGCATTCTTGGCACCCTCTGTGTGCTGCATTCCCCACACACACAGGAAAGTGAAGTGTTTTGCCCCAGATCAACCAGCTTTTCAGTCACGAAGCCTCCGGGGCCTTGACCCCAAGCTCCGAGCTGATCCACTGGGTATTGACTTCCTTACCATTCTAGAATCGAGTCTAGAATAGCCCACTAATGGCCACGGGTACTTAAACTAATTATAGGTAATGTTTCAGGAATTTGGAGGAAAGTGTCTATAAAATATTGAAAAGAACGCTTAGTCTGTACAGAGTGACCTTGGACAATCATTCGGCTCTGCCCTGTGCAGTTGACAGTCCTCAGCTTCTGCCCCAGCTATTCGCCCTCCCCCCGGGAGCCTTGGTCCCCGGGAGCCTTGGGTGTGTGCACGGAACCAGACCAAGGGCGCGCTCCTAGCGCTGCAGCGCCCGCAGAAGCCATCAGCTTGCGCGTCCACCCAGAGGAAGACCAGCACACGCACGGGGGTGTGTCCACGTGATGCAGTACATGACGTGGCAGGAACCATGACCTGCCCTACCACGAACGACTCTTAGGAATTTGGTGGTGAGTAAACAAAACAAGTTGCAGGAGTGCTTAGGGTGTATGGTAATAATTTTATAAACCTCACAAACAAGGCTGGAGGTCTATATTTTGTTTGAAGTGAATGTACACACATATACAACGCTGATTCACGCCTCGGGCAGAGCGGGAGGCCAGAGTGCCATGGCGGCCTTGGACACCCTGCTGTTCCAGCCTTTGGTCTGGGCCGTAGGTTCTGTGCTTTCCCAGCATGTGTTACACACATTTGCTTCTCTATATCAAGTGTTCCGTAGCTTGGACATTTTGAGGAGGTCCCAGAAGGCCGTCACCCAGGACAGCCGTGTGCCTGTTTGGTCAGATTCTTGGCTCAGTGGGTGACTCTAGAAAGGGTTCGTATTGACCTCCGATTCGTTTTGTGTAAGAGTTTCTTATGCCTGTTCAGCAGGCTGGAGACTCGGCTGCGAGCACTTCTGAGGGAGGCGCCCGGCCCAGGGGCCAGCAGGGGCCCGCGTTTCCCTGTGCAGTCAGCCCCTTTGAGTCGGCTGAGCAAATCTGCAGCTGTCACCTGACATGGGTCCCATCTCTCAGTGATGCTAACTCCTCCAGTCACTGTTCCAGGGAGTTCGTGTCACCTCTTGTCACCCGGACACCTGAGCAGGTGTGCAGAGCAAGCCAGCCCTAACTCTCGGGGCTCTGACCTTGGGGTCTCCTACCTGCAGGCCTTGGGTTTTGGGGAACAAGGTTTGACCCCCAAGAGTCTTCAAAGCTGTAGCCTAGTGAGATACAGTGCAGTGTATCTGGGGTGAGTCGTCACCCAAAACCCTTACAGGCTTAGTGCCTCACCCCTGTAAAGAGCAAAGGTTATAATGCATCATTTACCCAGTGAACCAGGAAGGCCTCTGTCCAGAGAGAATCTCCGAGGAGCCCTTGGAAGGATGGGTTAGGAGGAGAGCAGCTGAGCGTGGCGGGGAGTGCGCGGCCATTCAGAGGGTCACCGTTTTGGACAGTCCTCACATTAAAAGACCAACGGCCAATGATGGTGGCGCAGACTTGTGTTTGCTAGACCTTTTCTCAGAAGTGAGTGAACTGTTGACAGTATTTGTCACCAATGATAAAAATGTATATTTCTGAACAAAAATTTGAATTTTTTAAAACTTGTGTCTGCCATTCTGAGCTTCACAGCTTCTGAGTACTCGAGGGCTTTTCTGATGAGGTTGGAGGTGATATCAGCAAGCATTGTCTTCTTAATACGTTGTAACGAAACGGGCCAACATTTGGAAGGTCTGCATCACTCGGTGAGTCAGCATTTCCACATGGCCGGAGGCCGCAGGCCGACCCGCAGGGCCAGTGACACAGCAGGTCCTCACTGGGGTTTCCCAGTCTGCCTGCAGCTGAGCTTGGAGAAACCCCGCCTGTGGACGCTGGGTGTCGGATCTGAAAAGGCTGTTAGCGCACTCCTCCCTTGTGAGCTACGTGTCCATGGGTGGTCAGCTCTCCCCACGTGCTTCAGGCCAGAGAACAATCACAGTGCTTTGAATGGAGACAGGCATCCCCAGGGGAGCCCCGTCCATGGAAGAAATGCCACCCTCCTCACTGATTGTGTTTTTGCTTGAAATATTTGTTAACTCGGGTTCATATGGATTGGCCTGTGTTATTTTTAACAAATTAATAAATTTGCATTTCTCAGCATACTAGGAAATAGAAGTATCAGTAGATGTCACCCATGTGCCTACCTACTATGGGGCCTCAATTTTTCTGAGCATAAAAGGGGCAAGCGTGTGGATGGGCTGTGGGACAGCCACGCTGAAGGTTTTCATTCGGAAGTGACCGCAAGGCCGCGACTCTGTGGGTAGGCGTGGGGCTTATTCTTGGTTAAAATCAAGGACCGCTGCTGTGCATCCTGGGGCAGGAATGGCGCGGTGTCCACATTCAGCTGTGGTACCTGCAGGAGGCGGGGAGACATCTCCAAACAAGCTCTCCTCTTTTTATGTAAAGATTGAAACCACCACAAAAAAAAAAGAGATTGAGGGAAAAAGAAACCAAAAGCAGCTCGCATTGCAGACAGACAGAGCTTTTCCGTGTCCTTCTCACCCTGGTGTCCCCTGAGCCGGTGAGGAAAACTGGCAGCTGTTAGCCGGGGATTCTGTTTTTTTACTTTGTGTTTCATATAGTGGCTTCTAACCAGGTCCCCTTAAAATGTATTATTGTTAGAAAATAAACCAAGAAATGAGGGATAGTAATTTAGTACCAGGAAGTTAATTCCGGAGACCTCTGACCTTTCAGCAGTCACGTGCCTATTGATTTTCAATACCATGAGATGGTGCGCCACCCCAAGCGTGGGTTCAGCAGATTCCAAACAGTTTCTCCCTTATCAGTTGAGTCCCTGAGTACTTGAGCATTAAGACAACAAATGTCCACAGTTAACGGCATGTCACATGGCAGCTGGGTGGACGTGCCAATTTTCTAATGAAGTCGGATTGTTGGCAAAGACACCAGTCATCGTAGATTGAAGGGGGTCTTCTTTTGTGTATTTCCAACACTCTTGAGTGCTTCGAAAGATACCAGTTACATCATTGTCTAAGGGCCAGGCACCGAGGGACAAACACCCGCTCACTGCCAAGACAAAAACAAGCGAAGCCCGAGTTAAAACCAAGATGGGGCTGGGTTCTGTAGGAGGCGTCAGAAAGACGCTTTCCGATTGTGCTCAGTGGAGGAGACATTCCGCATAAAAGCCGTGGCTCCAACCTCACGTTTCTCGCACAGAGGCAGCCCCTGCTTCCCCGCTGCCCCCGAGCCTTCTCTCTGTGTGGAGGAGTCAGTCTCATTTCTTGTCACACTGCAGGGCAGCAGTCAGTGCCTCTGAGTGTGAACCGGAGAGTGGCCCCCTCCCGCACCTCAGCCGCGAGGATGGACTCCTCGGTCGGTGCCGCGACCTGAGCCTCCCTCCTCGCACCTCGGCCGGCTGTGTGCGCTGCGACCCTCTGTCTCCACCCCCACCAGTAATAAATTGTGTTTGCCATCTTGTATTGATTATTGAAAATGTTATGTCCACGGGAAGAAAATGCCAGTGCTTTAAATATCAAATTTACTAGGGGTTTTAAAGTTATTTTTTACAGAGACGTGTGTGATAAAAATTTTTAAGCAATTGAAAGGAGTGGGGGGTGGGGGGAGAGCAGGATTATTAAATAACGAAAAAATCAATCCTCGGTTTGGCCTGGGCAGACATGCGTTTCTCAGCTCAGGTAAGTAGTTTAAATTCAGACACGTCTCGTACTGGACTTTTTACAGGAATGGAGAAATTTATAATGAAATTCAACAAGGAAACTGGAAAAACAGCCAAATTGGTGCAGCAAAGTGGTTAATAGGATCATTAGCCTCCTCGCTGTATTTTTTTGGACATTGTGTGCCTGTGCCGTGGTGCTCGAGACCAGATTGCAGGAGCAGGCTGACAGTTAGGAGCTAGCTCAGCAGTGCTGGGACAAACTGCCATCTTCCTGTGGATTTACAGCTGCCACTTCTGCTGCTTCAATTAGTTCTATAGCACACAGATGTTGCTTAAATGTTGCTGCTAATGATACTGCAATAAGCGTAAGATTCATGCCATATTTTGAGGCACGTAAATTTCTCAAGTGGCACAATTAAAGTGGAAATATTAGGTGGGGAGAGCTTGGCAGTCTCTCCAACTTGGAAGGCGCACCCGCTATGCAATAATGGGTCAAAAATTCATTCAAGTTTTACTGCTGTTCCGAGTTTTAAAAGACTTTTCACAGTTGAATGCAAAGTAGTAAAAACCGGGGTATTAGGAAATGAGAATGCGGTTCTGTTATTCAGACTGACTTTTAATTTCAAATTGAAATCACATGCTCACTTTTCTGGACACGAGCAAAGGGAAACGCTGCAACCTGAAGAGCTTTTGTCTTTAAGGGCAGAAAGTCCTGGGAAGGAAGGAGTTCTTTGCTGGGCT
This sequence comes from Aselliscus stoliczkanus, assembly GCA_033961575.1. Lineage (NCBI taxonomy): Eukaryota > Metazoa > Chordata > Mammalia > Chiroptera > Hipposideridae > Aselliscus > Aselliscus stoliczkanus. The sequence continues at coordinate 184,337,607 of CM066729.1, forward strand.
AGTGGCACAGGCAGATCTGCCCACGGCTTGCTGCGGTCACCGCACCCCTGGGGAAGCCACGTCCTTACGCAGCTGTCTCTCGGGCTCCCTCCACCAGGCTCCACACCATGGGCTGGGGAAATGCACGGGACATGCACGCACACGCAGATGCACACGCCGCACCCACTTGCTCTCTCCCTGTTACATATGCGGGTGTGCACACACATGGTCTCACACACACACACTCGCCCTCTCCCTGTTACACACATATGCAGGTGCACACACACACACACAGTCTCTCCCTTTTGCACGCACACACTCAGCCTGTGCCTCTAACCCAGGTAGAGAAGGAAAGACAACTGGGACTCCCAGAGGCCGGCCTCTGCCTGGATGGAATCGCCATCAGAATTTCTCCCTCATTTGTAGTCCTTTTGTCATCCCAGCACAGTCCCCTGCCTGTCACCAAATTTTCTTTTCCATGAAAAATCTCTCCTTGGGAGACGAGCTGCTCCCTGACCGGTTGTCAAATCGCCTTTGATTTTCTCACACGCCGACTTAAAAGGCAGGATTTCTGCGGGGGGGCCGGAGCTCAGCAGGCCTTCTGGTTCCGAATCTCGGTGCAGCTGCCCCCCACCCCAGCTTTGCGCATTGATTTGAACGGCCCGGTAAATGACTGCGTTGCGCTTAGTCAGGACCCTCTACCCCGGCCACCCCGGGAGAATCCGCCGCCTTGCCCTGTCCCCTGGCTCGGGCCCATCTCTGTCGGTGCCGCGGCTCTCTTCTCGATCAACTCTGGGCCGGCAGCAACGGCTGTCGGCAGTCGGCACTGCAGCTGGGTGTTGTCTTGTGATATTTGCCAAATGTTTATTTTCCCCTTAAACAAGGCAAAGCGTTCAGTGAACGCTTCCCAGGCAAACCCAGGACTCTGAATGGCTTGACATGCAGTAAACCGCAGCATCTTTCTGTCCCCGGTGTTCTGTCCCCTCTCCCACTGGACTCCCCCTCGCCCCGCTTCCCTCTTCTATTTCTTCTCTTCACCCCTGTCTGCCCATCGCCCTGTCCCTGTACCACTTGGATTATTCACAGCAAATCTTACAGATGTGAGTATTCTTGTCCCGAAGCAAAAAGGACAATGAGTTCCCGCTGACCTCGGTGCAGTGGACCTCGCCGGAGCACAATATGTATTTTATACTGGCAGCGAAAAGCCTACGTGTAATTGAGAGAGAGAAATGTCACTATAGCATTTTTGTTGACATTGCACTCTATGTGTGGGGGGAGCCCAGGGCCAGACGCGCAGGGGTGGCGGTGGCTGAGTGTGTAGCCAGGAACTGATAATTTAGCACGGAAGAGGTGGTAGAAGTTAATCTGCTCAGATTCCCACTAACGAGCTGTTCCCACAAGGGAAGGGCCACGAGGAAGTGTCCACGTTCCGTTCCCCGTCGCACGTGGACCCGGCTTGGGAGCCCAGCTGCTATCTCAGATCTGTGTCCCTGGCTCTTTATTGTCTTCCATAATGCTTAATGTACTGTTTGTATATGTTGTCCTTGCACTATATTTGATGTGCTCTCATATATTTTATTCATCTCTGGCTTTCTACGAAGGCAAGCTCCCAGCAAAACTGAGCAGCGCTATTTGCTGCCATCAATCAAGTGTCTCTGTGGTTGGCACCTCGTGGGATGGACTTGATTTGAAGCATAAAACGTAACTCTTCTTCTCTGGGGCCATTTCCTCCTGTGTCCCCGGTGTCTGGCAGCGGCGTGGCCTGGACCCTGGAGTGCTGGCCTGCCCTCGAGGACAGCCGGCTGCACTGCAGACACCTTCTCGGTCCATTCTCAGGGCCCCCAGGGGTGAGCAGCCAGCACCCTTGGGCTCCCTAGGTCTTAACCATGGAAAGGGGGAGCTTGCCGTGGTGGAAATGAGAGACAGCCACTATGGGAGTTGGCAAGCACCTGCGTCATTCCGTTGGGGGATGAGCGTGTGAAGGCAGGACCGGTGCTGCTTCCACTGCTGGGGTCCCCACACCCGCGGTCCCGATGCTGAAGACAGTCCAGGGGACAGTGTGCCTTGCACTGAGGCTCCAGCCTTTTCCTGGCACCAAAGCCAAATCCAGAACATTCCATCACTGGGAGGACGGGTTCGAGCTGGACGACAGCTGATGCCCGGTCTGTGCTGGCTTTCCTGCCGGCTTCGTGCCACCACTGCTGTCATTCCCGTGCCCGTCCCCTGTGTCAGTGCCACGGTGTGCTTGCCGTGGGGGCTGCATTGTTTGCACGGGATCCTTGACAGGCAGGCAGGCAGACCTCCTTTATAGGGCTGGCCTCGTGTCCAGGAGATGCTACTTCCTGGGCTCCGAGTCTGCCACACCCAGGCGTGGCCTTGCAGAGGCAAACCCCCGAGTTAACCACGTCCTCTCCGGCAGGGCGCCTGGGCCAGTACTGTTACCTGCGGGGTGTGCACATGCGCTCTGAGGAAGACGTGCTAGTTCCAAGTTCAGGTGAAGGACGTGGAGGTTAAGCAGGGGAATGACAAAGACATCCTCTTCCCCTGATGGCAGGTATTTAGCAGATGGGAAAATATTAGCAGATGGGAAATCAGCAGATACATTTAGATCAAGATGCAGATTTAAAAGCCGCCAACCCCCTGTACTAAATATTTACACTGAACACCTCTCCTCCATCAGCCGTCTTCCATTTTTCATGAGCCTATACAACTGCTCTTATTACAGAGTCGTATAGAAATTCCGTACTTGAGAAGAAATTCATGGTGAATTACATTGCAGCATTACAGTGGAAGACAATTTCCAAATTTCTGTCAACTTTCGGGTGCTGTGTCCCAAAAGAGTTCATGTACATCCTTTCACGAGGAGCTATTACTGCAAACCTACTGACACTCCAAACGAAAAAAATTGTCCTTTTCTCTTCTAAATAGCTCGTGTTGATGCCTCTGTTGTAGAGAAGTCTTTTTAAAATGCACTCCAACCCCTTTGTAATAGTATTCTCTACCAACACATGTAAGATCACACCTGAGCCTCAGCAAACAACTCTCCCCACAGACCACGGGGTCCCGGACCAGCCACGTGACCTTTGTAGGCAGAGCCTTTCCGTCTGTGAAAGTCACGATCACACCTCAAGTCTACATAGAGCCTTACCAGCACTGTGACATATGCTTTCTCAATCCCCCAGGGTTGCGAGGCAAGGACAGTTACATCCGATTTGTATCAGGGAAACTGAGGCTTGGGGTTAAAATTGGCCAAGACCCAGTGATTCTAGCAACGGCGGGGGAGGGGGTTTCAATCAGGCCTTTTGCCTAAAGTTTCTCTTTTTTCCTCAAGGGAATTGAACTGGATACTTTCAAAGGGACCCACAATCTCCAGAGTCCAGCACCTGCTGTCTTGTTCAATGGATCAATTTATTCTTCCAACAAGGATCTGAGCGTTCGCCATGGGCCAGGCACTGTGCTGAGATCTCAGGACATACGTGTGAGCAGGGCAGGTGAAGGCGCTGCCCATGGGGCTTACATTCTAGTGGAGAAGGCCATGAAGAAGAGGAAAGTCAGCAAGAACATTTGAAGTCACAGTAACGCTATGAAGATAGAGTGGGGGTGGGGCAACTATGTCACAAGTCTATAGAGGGGACCCAGTTCTGGAAACAGAGTGCTTGGGGTAGGTGATGGAACCTGCCTTTCTCCAAAGAGGCCTTTGCCCTCCCGAATGAATGACCCCTGCCATCCATCCAAGGACTGGATGTGCCCTTGCGGGCTGGGTCATTCTGATTCAACCAAGAGACTCAGAGTACAGTAATACCTTGGTTTGCGAGCATAATTTGTTCCAGAGACGTACTGCTTGTATTATAAGACATCACTCGTTTACCACGTTAAAATGTATTAGAAATGTCTGCTCGTCTTGCGGAACACTTGCAAACCACGTTACTCACAATCCAAGGTTTTACTGTATTTGATCAAAGTGGTCTTGCTATTTTTCTCTTCTCACTTAGAAATTGGGCATGGCACCCGCCTATATTGTCACCGCTAAGCTGGTGCGTGAGGAAGTTACCCAAGTTTCAGGCCCTGATTAATTTGCTATTTATATTAGAGTACGGTTACCCTAGCAACTGCCAGTGGGTTACTGTGGTGTCTGCTTCTGCAGCCTCTGCTTGGAGAGCCCACAGAAGGGGTGTCAGAAGGGCAGGCAAAGAGCAACGCTCTTAGGAACAGGGAGCGAGCGTGCCTCCTTGCAGACCGTGGTCCAGACAAACCGCAGACCTCCTCCAGCTCGCCAAGCTCCTGGATGGCCCAGCCGTCCGTCCATCACTGCACTTCCCTCCCCCTTTTCTCTTCCTGTCCTGCTCCCCTGTCCATCTCCCTCTGACACTGCTTGTCCTGCTTTTCATCCATTCCATCATCACTGTCCCCGACACTCTGCCCCTCCCAGTCCTAGATGGCCCTCCTATGGGACTCCAGGCTCCTGAGAAGTAGGGCCGTGTCTCTCTGAGTCGCTCCCTGCTGCTCCCCGGCCATTTCACACACATAGTAGGCCCTCAACACATATCTTCTGATAAGATCAATGGTGCTAAATGTGGTAACTATTTCAACAGCCTTTAAAATGTCATTTATTACATACATTATTTATTATGCCTTAGTTTCAACATTGTCTAGATTTAATCAGATTTAACTCTTGAAAATGGATCAATTTTCCCAGTGATTTCCATTGAACTGGAAGACTGGGTGCACTTAAAAATCTAGTAAGAGGAAAACTTTTGAGGAGACAATTAACTTAGCAGTCAGGCATTATGAATGGGGGTGTGAGGAATCCCAAAACCACTGTCAGCACTTCGTCAGCTCTGAGCTTCTCGTCCTCAGCACCCTGTCTCATTCAGCTGCATCCTTCTCTTCCTTCCTTTGGACTGGAGTAATTTTCCCAATGCAAAAATAAGGATAATAATACTGCCACTGTAATACTTCCAAGACGTTATTTTCCTTTCTCCATTCTGGCTATATTTACATTTTAGTCACATGTAGTGAAAATTTTAATAAAGCAGATTTAAAACATTAATAGCCTTTTTACCAAAACCTGACAAAGACATTACCAGAAAAAAATATTATAAACCAATATTTTTTATGAACATAAATGCAAAAAAAATTAAAATCTTTCACAAAACACTAGCGAAGGACATCAAGCCATGATTAAGTGGGTTTATTCCAGGAATGCAAGGTTGGTTTCATGTTCAGAAACCAGCCAACATAGTTTGCCACATCAGCATAATAAAGGAGAAAATAAAGGAGACCATCTCAATACATTCCGGAAAAGCCTTTGAAAGTATTCAACACTCGATCATTAAAACAACTCTCAGCAAACTAGGAATGAAAAAGAAGCCTCTCAAGCTGATGAAAGGCATCTATGAAAAGCCCACAGCTAACAAAGTACTTAAAGGTGAAATGTGGAAATGCTTTTCTCCTAAGATGGGAAACAAGGCAACATGTCTGCTCTCACCACTTCTCTTCAACATTTTACCTGATATACTAGCCTTGCAGGGAAGCAAGTAAAACAATTCATAAAGATGGGAAAGAAAGGGGTAAAATTGTCTCTCTTTACAGATGGCTTGACTATGTACACAGAAAATCCTGATGAATCCCAAGGAAAAAATTATAGTGCCAATAAGGTGAATTTAGCAAGGTCACGGATGTAAGGCCAGTATGCAAAAATCAGTGGCATTTCTATGTACTGTCAGCAAACAGATGGAAACAAGTGGAAAAGTCAAAAGCGATACTACAGTTGTATCAAAAAGCAAAATACTTAACAGTAGATTCAATGAATGATGTATAAGACCTCCATCCTGAGAACTACAAAATATTTTTAGAGACATTAAAGAAGACCTGAATGAATGGAGGGATATACTATGTTCATGGATTGGAAAATTAATATCGTTTAGCTGTCAGTTCTCCAAAATTGACCTTAAATTCCAAAGCAATTTCAGTCATAATCTCAGCAAGATTTTATAGAAATTGACAAGATTTTTAAAAACTGCGTATGAAGCTACAAAGAACCTAAGGGAGTCCAAACAACCTTGAAAAAGAACAAGCTGGAAGCCTTTAGTAGTTGTATTCATAATAAACCAAAATTGGAAACAACCTAAATGGCACCTCAAGAAGAATGGATAAGCAGTTTGTGTTCTATGCACACCATGAAATACTACTCAGCAATAAAAAGAAAGGAACCGTCATTACATGCAACAGCATTGGAACAGCATTGGTGACTCTCAGAGGCATTCTGCTGAGTGAAAGGAGCCAAGCAGGACGAACAAGCACAAACTCTGTCGTTTCATTTACATGCTGTTCAGGAAGATACAAAGTTGATCCGTGGTGAAAAAAATTCCACAGTCTGGTCTGGAGTGGTCTAGGAAAGGAGCATGACGGAACTTTCTAGGGTGATGGAAAACCTCTGTCTTGATAGGGACGTAGGGTAAGTGAATGTATCTAGTATTTGTCAAACATGTATAGCTAAGATTTGTGTGTTTCAACGTCTGTAAATTTTACCTGGAAAAGGAGGTAATGGGGAGGGTGGGGCATAGAAGAGGCAGAATGTCGATGGGTGTGGAGTCTGGATTATAGGTGTACAGGGCTCATTATGCTTTTCTGCTTACGTCACGTATGCTTTAACATTCCCCGTGATAAAATGTTAGTTTTTAATTTAACACTTAAAGAAATCATACAAGATACAATATTTCAATAAGGTCTCACTTTAAGTACAATACTTAATGTGTTATAAAAAAAAAAAAATCGGGGGGGCCGGCCGAGTGGCACGGTGGTTAAGCGCTGGCTTGGGAAGTCCCACATATGAGGGCCAGTGACACTGCCCTCAAAAAAAAAAAAAAAATTTTTGTTTCATTTTCAGAGTCACTGCTTTGTATCTGGTGAGCAGAGCTGAGTGTCACTCTCTTTGAGCTTTTGTCATTTAGGGTGCCCCCTGGTTGGTGACTCTGCTGGGAACAGCTGAACTGAGATGGTGTCTGGAAATGCCTGGGGAGATCACTGTGCTGCCTCCTGAGCAGCCATTGCTTCCTGATGTCTTCCTCAGAGGCAGTAGCGAGGCCTTCCCAGCACCGTTAACCGCCGTGGCGAATGCAGGTGCCCAGATGTGATGTCACCGATGGTCACCAGCACCAGAAGGGAAGTGAGATGGGAGCAAATTCTGTGAAAACCAGAGCGCTTCCAGGGTCTTCCCAGTAATTTTTAGAGAAGATGCCCTATACACACCTCAAGATGGTGCTGAAAACATAAAATCAGCTTACATGTAAATACACCCCCAAAAATAAATAGGCAAGAGAAATGGGGGGAAGGCAGGCTGCATCAGTCACCCGCAGAGGGGCGTTCTAAGCATCTAACAGGGTGTCGGGGTGTGGAGGTGCCCACCTCCCTGCTGCCGTGCCTCTCCCCCGGGCAGGACCAGCCATTCCTCTAAGTGGCGTGACTTGGCCAGCGGAGGTGAGCCCCCGAGGGTGGCAGGCGCGCTGAGGACGCCCACGGAGCCTGCCCGCAGTCCCCGCTCGCCCTCCCGGATCTCTGACTTCCGGGGAGGTTTCGTCCCCGGCGTCCTCTGTGTAATTGTGAATTTAAATGGGCACCATATGCTCCTGTTTGCGACCTCAGGAAAGGTGCTCTGGGCTGAGAGTATTAACACAACTACTGTCAGACGGAATCATTTTCCTGTATTTTTTACTGAAAAGGCCTTCTTTGGGGTTTTTACACAGACAGTGCTCCTTCCACAGATAGAGCCCTCGTATTGCTGCCGTTCAGTAAGGGGGCGGCCTGCCCGTGCTGGCATTAATACTAACGTTTCAGTAGATTGACAGTGATGGCTTTTGCATAGGTTTTAGCATTCACGAAATACTGTGTATCGTTGAAGGATTAACCAGTGTCAGATTGTGTGCTTCGTATCTCAAATCACTATCCTTAAAGATCGGTTACGGAGGAGGAAGAAGTGGCTGTGAAAGAATCAGCAAAATCAGCAAGTGCTGGACCGACTCCGAGACAGTCCAGAGCCGCCTCCACCACCGCGGCCAGCCTGCTGTAACCGAGTTCGGAGCCCCTCTCAGCTGCTCCCAGGATGGACAGGGCTCTGACCCGTGACCGCAGGCAGCGACCCAGAGGAACCCAGGGTCAGTAGAAGGCACTGAGTGCCCTGCAGTGAACCAGCCTTTTCACAGACCTTCTGGGGAATCAACCGTGCTGTGACCACCATCCGCTGTGACCTGCCTGGCCACGGACTTCGCCAGGTACGGGACCCCCGGAAGGGACGGGCCCAGGGCCTCTCCCACCCGCATCAGGGAGCCAGGCTGGGACACTGGGGGTTCGGGTCAGGGGTCATGCTGCCTTTCCTGGACGTCGCGCCCACAGCTCGGTATGAAAGGATGTGGGGCCTGCACGGCATGGGGTGCCCACGACTGATGCCCCCACGCTGGACCCCGGGCCAGCGGGCGGGAGGGCCGAGTCGGCGGAGACGCGGTCTGAGCGCGTTTCCTATACGGTGCTGCCCGGCAGACAGGCGGCTCGCCTCCAGGGTGCCCACCGCTCCACTTGTCTTCACTGAAATGTAAGCTGCCTTAATTATTTTTGAGGACAGATCAAACTTATTTCGGAAAAGAATTAGCTCAGAAGTAGGCATAGATCCCCTAGAGAGCACTTTCGGCTCCTCCTCTCCAACAAAGCTGCTGTTTTATGATTTTTGCCGGGATTCCTACTGTGTCTTTTTATTAATGTAATACAGAACTTCCTTCAAGAAAAGTAAGAGGACCTTATGCCTATTTCAACTCCACTGTTGATTTGTTAAAAAGTTTATGTATGCAGGACCATCCCGAAAGGTCTGGAAGAGCCTGGTGTTCTCCGTGGGGGGAACCCTGGGGACAGCTCATGGCACAGGCCACTTGCCCACTGCAGGTGGTCACAGCCACTCTAGAGGGCACAGGCTGCCTCCAGGGCTGAGCTGCAAAGAGGTGTGACCTGGGGGTGACCAGACAAAGGCCTGAGTTCCCTGAGGTGCCCGGGGCCAGCCACCGATCTCCTGGAAAGCCTCTGGTTCCCAAAGCACAATGTGCCTCCCAGATGTTGTCGTGGGGAAGGGGGGGGGGCAGAGGGAGTGGAGGACTGTACCCCAAGCTTATCATGGTAGGTGCGAGAGAACTGGGCAGCACAGATTGTAAGCATTCCATGGAATGAGGGAAACTTACGCCCCTGTGTAACTAGCACCGCAGTCAAGATACAGGACTTCCCCTGCCCATTTAGCGGCATTAGTCACAGTAGCCAAAAGGCCAAAACAGCCTCAGATGCCCGTTAATGGATGGATGGATGGGTAGACAAAGCGTGGTACATACATACAGTGGACGCTGGTGATGGCGGTACAACACTGTGAATGGACTCAATGTCCCTGAGCTGTACACTTAAAATAGGAACTTCTAATGTATATTTTTCCACAATTTAACATTTTCACGAAGGTCAGAAGCTTCCCCGTCACTCCAGGAACTGCCTACCTGACCCTTCCCGGTCAGTCGGCACCACCCGGTGCTTGAGCTCCGTGTCTGTGGCTGTGGCCCGGCTGTGGCGAGCCTCCGTGGGTGGACGCGTACCGCCTGTGTCCTGTCGCTTCTTTCACTCAACACGGTCGGAGCTTCAGCTGCGTGGTTGCTGACTCCAGCGTTCATTGTTTGTTGCCGATTAATATTGCATTGTAAGAATATGCCCCAGCGTGTCTCCTTTTTTGTTGGTGGACAGGAAGTCATTCTAGCTTTTCTAGCGAATGCTGCTGTAAACGTGCTTGGTCGAGTCTTGCGGACAGGCGTCTGCAGTCCTCCCAGGTGCACGCATCGAGCTGCTGACTGACCTTTGGAGACGCTTTCGGTTTTCCGCAGGGGTTGTACCACTGGGCACACCCACCGGCGGTGTGTACCGCGCTCAGCGTTGTCATTCTTTCCCATTTGACCCCAGTGGGTGTCAGGTGCGATCTCATGGCGGTTTTAGTTTTCCATTACCTGGGTAACTAACGGCATTGAGCCCTGCTCGTGTGCTTCCCGCTCTTCGTATATCTTCTTGGAGACAGGGTTGTTTGCACCTTTTTCATGTTTATATTCATCATCTCAATATTGACTTGTAGGAGTTCTTTATATATTCTCAAAGCAATTCTTCCGGCGATTATATGCATTAGAAATATTTTCTCCCAGCCTGTGGCATGCCCTTTCATTTTCTCAGCAGTGACTATTTTTTAAGCAGCAAGACACTTTATAAAGTATGAAGTAGCTTCAGAATCTTTGGAGGGAAGTTGAAGGCTGGGCTCCCAGGACAGCCTCTAGATGCAGAAGGAAAACTGGCCTGACGGCAGAGCTGCCTCCATGGTCCGCTGCCTCTGTCGTGCTCAGGAGGCCTCCACTGGCATCGTTTCCATTTTTAAATGTTTCATTTTGGTACAGTTTTCAACTTAAGAAAGAGTTGCAAAGATAACACAGTGTGCCCATGTGCCCTTGACCCAGATTCCCATAACAGTAACGTCTTAGGTAACACTGGTACAGTTATCAAGACTAAGACATGAACCACTGGAAAATGCTGTTAACTGCACTCCAGCCTTTATTCCGATTTCCCCAGTTGTTCCGCTGATGTTTTGTTCTGTTCCAGGATCCCATCCAAGATACCGCGTCACATTTAGTCATCACACCGCCTTAGTCTCCACCAGCCTGTGAGAGTTTCTCACACTTGCTTTTTCTTTCATGACCTTGACTCAATTAATTTTTTAGTTTGTCCTTGAATCTCATCACCTTAAAACACTCGTTGACTATTCCTTGAAGTTTTCTTTAAAATTACTTAAAATGGTCTCCATATATAATCATATCACCTGTGGGTAGAAATGAGTTTTACTTCTTCCTCTCCCATTTTTGTGCCTTTCGTTTCCTTTTCCAGCCTGATTTCATGGTTATAACCTCCAGTCAGTGCTGAATACAAGAGGAGAGAGTGAACATTCTGACCATGTTTCCATCTTAGGGGGAAATCATTCTCGTTCTTATCACTGAGCATGCTGTTACCTGGGTTTCTCATAAACATTGTTATCTCCTTGAGGACGTCTCCTTCCATTCGTCATTTGCTGAGAGTTTTTAAAGTGAATGAGTTGAGTTTTGTCAAATGTTTTTTCTGTACGTGTTAGGATGCTCTTATTGGTATAATTCTCTTAACGGTGTAGTACATCTCCTATGAATCGTATTAGTTCTCTGTGTGCCCCCCAAAGTCACAGCCATGCTTCTTTTCAAGATGGCCTGTCTCTATATTGGATATGACAGGCTCCTATAAGACAATGCCCCTCGGATTCTTAGAAGCCCCTTTTCTCTTGTTGGGCGGATCTATAAGGCACTGCCTTTGCCTTAACTCTCAGGTCTTACAGCCGTAGCCTTGATTCAGTCTTTACTCTGACACCACATCTTCCTTTAGGAGTATTTCACTGACTGCTAAACTAAAAATGTGAAATACGTTTATTTTTCAACCAGCTAGCTAGTCCTGATTCCTTTATATTGCCTCTAAATTCTGCTTGTAAAGAGCAATTTGGGTTTTGTTTTGTTTTGTTTTTTTAGCTCACCTCCCTCCTCTACATCTTCTCCTACACAGCAACAGGAAGCTAGTTGATGCTTTCGACAGTCTGGAAATACTTCTTATTCATCTTTACAAGTTCTTTAGGTACATTTTCTATTTTCCAAGTTAACTGCCAGTGACAGTCGTGACCTGGTCGTGCCACGACCTAACACAGGTCGCTCTGTCTCCAGCTCTGACAGTCCTTCCTCACATCTCCGTCTGCATGTTCACGGAGGTCTTGACAGGAGCCGGAGACGGACGCACTGGGGGAGGCCAGGCCCCTCGTCAGGCCCCTGGGCCGAGTGTCCAGTGTGCCAAGTCGGCCTTGAATGTCCTTTCTCTCCCGACCCCTCGTTGCACACAGGCCCCCTCCTCTAAGCAGCCCCCCAACTCTCTATTTCCTGTTTGTTGCCAGAGGCAGGGAAAGGGTGAGGAGGCAGCTGTTCAGAGGTCGCTGTGCTCGTTGGGGGGTTCCCTGGACCCTGCCAGGTCTGCAGAAGTGTCCATGGGGCTCCGTGGGGACGATTCCAAGTACAGAACCAGATCGTTTTAACTATCAGTCTTGGTCAAGTCCACTGTCAGCTGAGTGTGAAATGGGCTCCTCAGCATCCTTACTCATCAGTGATTCCGGGAGAGCAGCTCAGCCAGGAATCGGTCCGCCACGCACTCCAGGATTCTGTGGTCCGTGGGCCTCACACAGGCTTTCGTGTCTCAAAGGGATGCTGCCAACACTGTCGGTCTGGGCCCCAAGGGGCTGGGGGCCAAAAAGAGCCCCTCCAGGGAGCTGTGCTCCTGCCCCTTCCTACGCCCACTTTGGGGGCACCCACAGGCCTCACCCCTTCAGCACTAAAGGGCACAGTGCATTGGTTATGAACGTGGTGTGGCCACAGCTGGCGGGCCGAGGCTGGGTCTGGCCTCTGTGTCTGTAGAGACTGGTTCTGTCTAAGCAGGTTCTCCTAGCCCAGCAACCCACAATGAAAACTGCTATGAAATCCTGGCGTTTTCTTCAAAAATGTCAATGTCAGAAAAGACAAAAGGCTGAGAGAATGTTCCAGATGAAAGGAGACTAAAGAGACATGACAGCTGACCGCAACACCTGCTCCCAGGCCTCATCCTGTGTTAGAACGGGGAAAATGCGATAAAGGACATCGCTGGGTCAATTGACAAAAATTGGAGCACGAGTGGTAGACTCCGGTATGATGTCAATACCGCACTTGCTGGGCTTGAGAACCGCCCCTCCCTCGTGAGGGGCACACAACCGAGGTGTTTGGGATGAAAAGCCATGATGTGAGCAACCGCCTCCCAAGCTGTGCAGAAGCATATACGCAGGCAGTCCAGGGGTCAGCGACAGCGCTGGTGGCCGGACGTGGGGCTGGGCGAAGCATTGCTGGGGGTTCTCCATACCGCTTCTATTCTGCCAACTTTCCTGGGCGCTTGACATTATTTTCAAGTAGAAAGTTATAGGCAGTGGTTTTGTTTTCCGAGGCCTGGGCGTCAGGTGACTCTGCTCCGGCAAGCTCCCAGCGGCCTGGTGGGTGTCCCTGGCCGGCTGCGCCTGTGGGGGCCAGGCCAGCAGGAATGCGGGGGCCCAGGGGAAGGAAGCGGGCCCCCGAGGCCGCGTGCACTCTGAGGGCCCCAGCACCGGTTAGTGCCTGCGGGTCTGCAGGCCGCTTGGAGGGCCTTCACTGAAAGGCGAGCGCACCCGCCATCAGTGCACAGGCGCTATAACCTCTTAATTTCGGTTTTACTGGCAGGGCAGTGGCAGGCTATTGAACGGAGTGGGCCACAGCGTCTTCCTTAAGTGTCTGCAGTGGGGTAGCGGAATACCTGTTGTCTCTCCCCATTTGCTCCGAAGCCCTGGGATGCCCTGAACGTTAGGATTCATTCTCCTCATTGGGCCTGTCTTCAATTTGGTTTCAGGCACTTTCCAATAAGTGCAGGAAGTGCTCTGGGGCCCCAGAGAGGCACTAAAGAAATCAATGCGTGTTCATCATCGTCGCAGCCGCTCCGAGCACCGCCCCCCCTCCGCCCTCCAGGGGCGCAGGCCCTCCCGGCTGCTTGCTGGCTCTGTCTCCCCATGGGATGCCGACCAGTTCTGTCTCAATGATGATCGATGTCGCTTTGTCGGGGTACCCCAACGAGGAGCAGCGTCCCAGCCCTCTCGCCCTCCTGTCTCGGAGACGTGGGCATTTAGGGTCCAGGGTTCACATCCCCGTCCTTCCCTCGATGACCAAGTGCCCTGGCGAGACCCCAAGAGCGGCCTGCCTCTTGGGGGAGCTGGGGTGACGTCACTGCTCCCCAGGACTGCACACCTGTTTCGGCCCCAAGCTGTTGGTGCGAGTCTGGCTCTGTGTGGGTCTTTCCCGGCCCACTGAGAGGAAGGGCTGCGGTCACGTTAGCCCCAGCAGCGGGGAGAAGCGTCCGTGCACCACCGATGTGTGCAAGCAAGCACCGTCTTCACACTTGGGCAGCACGTTACAGTTTGCAAAGCCCCTGTGTGGACATGGTTTGTTTCCTGGAAAGGTGCCATGGCCCCCAGGGGTGGGCAGACAGGTGTGGCCTCCCCTGCAGGAAGCCCGGCCCTGCCTGTGCCAACCCAGCACTGTGTCCACGAGCAGGCCGGATTCCGTCGCCCTGGTGTGCGGCCCTGGCCGGAAGGGAGGTGACCTTTCCTGCCCTCTGCCTGCCACCAGCTTGGAGGGAAGCTCCGGGTGCAGGAATCAGCCTGGCGTTTTTGTCTTGCTGTCTTTCCTCCAAGTCGCCAGCACAGGAGTGGGTGTGGACCTTGCCCAGCGCCACCCCGATGCTGATGGGGACTCAGGTGGTGACTCGGTGGTGCAGACCGAACCACTGCCGTCATCCTCCGGGGCTCACAGTGGCATGAGCTGTGAGTTCTCCCTGTGTCCATACACACATAGGCCATGGCTGTCCCTTTGTCATCTACACCCCCGACACCCCATCTGTGTCACTCCTGATTCCATCACAGCACACCAGTCTGCACCGTCCCATTTAGGGTAAGAGCGCTGAAAGGCAAACAGGCAAACCTCACTGCCCCCACTCCTCAGGGGGCAAAACTACGTCCCCGAAAGGTTGACCGGCTTGCCCCAAATTGCCCCAGCCGCTCCTGCCTTCGCCATCCCCCATCCAGGCCCGTTGTTCCCTCACTGGACCTTCCGGTCGGACTGAGAACAGTCGCTCGTGTGGATGGCCACACATTCACCGTGCCGGGCCCCTGAGGGTCATGTGGAGGGGTCCCCAAGCTCACGTGTGCCCGAGTGCAGTTCCGCTCCGTCTCTTCTGGTGTGGCTGCCCCCTGCCCTCCTGCCACTGTCTGCCCACCCCACTGTGGCCTTACTCCGCTCCGCGGCTGTCCTGGTCTGGGCTGCCCCCGTCTGGGCCCTGTCTCCCCGCCTCCAGGGTTCACTTCCGTGGCCCTGGCCCCTCCAGCCTGTCCCCTCGGGGCCCAGGCCCTTCTTCAGCCCGCAGGGCGCACACTCTCTGTGTCAAACCTACCACTGGTTCCGAACAAACCCCGCCAGCATCCTGGCTCCCAGGTGGCCACCTCCGCCAGGACCCCGGCTCCAGCCGCCCTCCCACCGCGTGGGTCTGCGGGCCGCTGACTGGCCAGGGGGCAGCACCGCGCACTAGGCAGAGTCCATCAAGGCCCTGCCCCGACACCTCTGTGTGTCCTCCCAGCTCCCACACCTGGGGGTCTCGTCCTGCCATCTGGTCAGCCACCCTGAGGTCACGGACACACGCCACGCAGGAACCCAGATGCCAGTTCACGGCTGGCGGTCCAAGTGAAACCCACGCCACCTGCCCTCTCATGATGACAGTGAGGCCACTCTGGTGGAACCGAGAGGCGAGGAAAGAAGCCAGGTGAGGAAGTACCCAGGTGAGAGCTGAGTCTGGCTGGGTGTGGCCGTGTCAGTGCTGGGCCGCCCCGCCCCGGAGAGCTGCGGAGCGTGTCCTGCCTGCCCTGCTGTTCTTTGCTTGGACCCCATCCCTCCTTGCCTTTTACTTCCAGGGAAGGCCAGCGCGTCCCACAGACACCCTGTGGGAAGTTCCAGGTAGGCCGCCCAGGGGGCACCTCTAGGGCGGCAGAGGCCGGTGATTCCGGTAACTGCAGACAAAGGACACTTGTCTCAGCAGCGGTGTGGGCGTTCTGAGGAAAAGCCCTGTCCTGTAAATAACGGTCCAGGTCCTGGTGACAGCAGATGCAGTCCACAGCCACTGCTGCCAGCTCTTTTGACCTGTGACCTCTGACTTTGTGTGAGTGAGCACGGCCCCACATCTGCAGCTTGGGGGATGCTATTGATGAGGCATTTATAAATATTTAATCTTCACATTAAAAATATGGGACAGAAGAGCCATTAGTAGCTGACAATAAAAAGGCTTTCTCTGCTGATTGTAGGGGCAAAAGCATCTAAGGGCAGGTCTGGATCGGGCTGGAGGGTGGCACTGGTAACGCGGGGAATGTGAATGAGCGTTGTTGACAAGGCGGTCGGCTCAGACCTGTGGTCGGGCAGCTAAACCTGGCCTGTCGTGGTTCTCAGAGCCTGACCGTTCATACAAAACAAAATGGATGGTTTATTTACGTCTAGGGCCATTAAGAATGGAGGAGAAAAGTTCAGCCCAGGATAAAAAGCTTAAATCTTGATTTTTTTCCCTTCCCCCTCTCAAAAAGAATGGATTCCTTGCATTGTAAATTATGCAACCCTTGTCCTTGGGTTGGCAGCTCCTTCGGGCTGGTATGGACATTGCATAATCTTAAATATTGATTCTTGTTAGACTCAAAAAAAAAAAAAAACCACAATCCAAGTGCACCGGGCCCCGCCGGTCTGCACTGGAAATCGCCTTCACCATCGCTCACTTCTCATGGCCTCTCGCTTTCCTGACAGCGAGATCCATCCTGATTAGAAAAGTTCTACGGGAAAAAGCAACGGCCAGGACCACTTTCTCTGTTACAGCAAACACCGCGTCGAGTCCTGCCCCCGCCCCCGAGCTTTCTGGTCAGAGCAAACCCAAGATGATCCCAGGTCCATCAGCCCATACTCCCAGCTCCCGCAAATTCAGCTCCCCGCCTTTGCACTCGGAGCAGGCCTGCCCAATGATGGCCTCTAAACATTGGGCAGTGACGGGCTTCCCACAAACGCTCATCGCCCCTGAGTGTGGTGCACAGCCTGTCCCACATGCCCAGGAAGTGATGTTCTTGAGGGAGAAAAGCGTTTTCACAAAGCTGAGCTAGTGGGGTGGCGTCCACAGCTGTACCACCGAGCCCCCAGGCGCTCGGGTAATTAAGTCTTGGGTTGTAGGACAAGGAAGACTGGTCTTCCCATAGATCCATTAGGGTTAAAATGAACCACGTCCCATCCTCCCTGACGCTCAGGCCACTTAGTGCTGGTGGGGAAGCCGCAAACATCACACGGAGAATGAACGTTCCCTGTCCCAGGCTGGGTGACGCCACTTCCTTGACTAAATGCAGAAGGAAAACCGAACCATGAAGCATTTCTTAGTTTGGCAACTTGTGGTACAGTTTCATGAAATGCAATTCATTTTTTTAGTCCTCTGTAGCTACAGGTTTCGTTATCTATTGCGTAGCCAGTCGACTCTGGTTACCCACGAGCGGCATCGGAGGCATGAGAACCATTGACTGACTTCTTTAGTTTGATGTTGCAAAGCCCTTCCTCCAAAAGTTGTTCCCAGTTACTCCAGCTGTCACTTGAATTCTATCGCATAACCACGAATGTTTGCCAAATGGAGCTATGTGTCAAAATGAGACACGGTGCTTCTCAGGTGACGAGGGTGACCTGGTCCCACTGGCTTTCTCCTGCTGTTTCTCCAGTTATTAGAAGATGCCATCATGCATGGGGAGTGGGGAGTCTGAGCAAGCATGTGTGTTCAGAGCAAGCCGACCGATTGATTTCCGGGATTGATGAAGATGACTCCGTTACAACAAAGCAACACAGCGGTGTCCCCGACATGTCGAATTTTGACAGTGACACCTTCTCTCGGCGCACACACACCTTGGCTCAGGCTCCTGGCGGGACTCTTGTCTGCACCTAAAATACCTTCATTCCATCTGCAACCATTTTGGGAGGCTACCTGGGTGCTGGGCCCTGATGGGCCATCCGCAGTGAGCTTAAGGTTCACTGGAGCAGACCCTGGCGGCCAGGCTCCTACGCCCAGCTTGACCCCGGGGCTATTTCTGAGATCTAGCTCAGTCCCCAGAGGGCCAAACTGTTGGTAGAAGGTGTGGCCCATCAGCTTTGCGCAAGCAGAGGCTTTATTCTCAAATGAGCCTGCCGGTCTCCACAGCAACCCAGGAAGACCTCCTCCGGCAAAGGCTGTCACAGGTGGTGTCAGCTGGGTGTCCGAGTACCTGGTTTGCTCTTCCTCCACACGTCCTCCCCACAGCCTGGCTCCAGTCTGCTCCCCGAGGGGTCTAAACAGGCAGCAGTTTTGTTTAGGGGCCAGCCTCCAGCTGCCACTCTCCCAGCCTTAAAATCAGCAACATACCTGCAGTCCCAGCACCTCACCTGTGTCTCACCTGGGCCTGTGGCCACTTGGGAGGGTGCAGTGGTCTCTGGGTAACCATGTCTCCCGCCCATTTCCTCTCTTCCTAAAGGTCTGATTCAGTGACTGCGAGTTCTCAGACTGCCCCTCAGCCTCCACGAAGAAGGGAGAAGCATCAGCGGCTTTCCAGTGTCCGAGAACAGTTGTGGTTTTCAAGGTACATTTTCTCCTTTGGATCTCTGCCCCTGACCCTTGAGTCCCCACCGCGGCCCCAGCAGGGACCAGCCATCCGGAATCACTTACAGCGCCTTGGTTCAACGGCTGCTCCGTAACTTCCTTGTTAGAAACTGATTTTTGTCAAGGAGAAGCGTTAGCCACCCATAGAACTGCCTTCGGCACAGAAATCCCTCTGACACCCGCACAGATGCTTCATTGAACGCCTTTGCTTCTCTGTCTGTGTCTTAGTCTCCCCCACGGATCAGACCTGGGCACAGGATGGCGGGGAGCCGCCCCAGGACCCCAGTAGGCAGCACAGGCCCTGAGCGCAGGCAGTCAGCCCTTCACAGCTAACAGGCTTGTGCTTTGCCGCAGCCTCTGTGGCCGGTGATACCGCTCCCGTCCCAGGAATGTCTTTCTGAAGGTCTCTGCTCCGCAGAGGGGGCTGGACTCTGACCAGGCCCTGAGACCCAAGCCCCGAGGCTGTCCATATCCCCTTAGAAGTGGCCGGTTATTCAGAGGAGCCGGGCAGGAGGGGCGCCCAGCGCCCTCTCATTCCGCTAACTGCTCACAGACCCGGTCTAGAGGGCAGCTCTGGGGGGTTTTCTCCATCCCCCCCGGCGTACTTGCTGTGCTATGGGCCCTCACAGTCCCCGCGACTGTCTCCCCTCCGGGCCTGGGGCCCCATGCCAGCCGGGCTGGCCTCACTCATCTCTGGGGCTTGAACCCCTAAGAGTTGGTCCATATGAAGGCCTGAGTCGTGACCCCGGCGTCCGTGTGACTCTGCCACAAACCCTCTGAATGGAGCTGACAGTCTGGGGCCCCCTTGGCATCCAGGGCGGCTGTGGGCCTAACTCAGGAGTTCTTATATAATTTTGTTACTTGGAAGAATATATTTTGTTACTTTGTTACTTTAAAAACAGGCAAAATCTCCCTACTGCAGAGCAGAACCATACTAGACAATAAAAAACTGAATTGTTAGCAGGCCAATGTGGAGTGAGAGTAAACCACATGCCCTGAGCCCAGGAGCAGGGCCGTGGATGCTATCTCAGAATAAGACATGTGCTTTTAGGGGCATAAAATAAAATATTACATGGGTGGGTTACATGGAAAATTAATGTCAAAACACTGACAATCAAATCTGTGGTGTTGTTATACACCTGCTTCTTTGTTATGAATGCATGAAGTCAGAAGGTCTCGCAACAGGTCTGCCAGTCATCAGAATTCTGAAGTTGTCATAACTAGAAACAACCTCTCAACATCTCTGCAAAAAGTCCCTGGAATGGCTACAACCCCTGGGGCTTGTTGCTTCTGTTTATAATGGAAGGGACTGCTAACCTTTGTAGAAGTTGGTGAAAACGAAGATGTGACAACTCCCCACTCAAGGTCAGGGAGCCGAGGTCGGGAACCCCTGCAGCGGCTGGATATGTGGTGAAGAGCAACATTCCCTTGGAAGTTTGGTCTGCCAAAGCCGGGGTCCTGGGGTACAGAAGTAACCCAGGCAGGAAAGCCCCCTCCTCAGGGACCTGTGGTCCTGGGGGTGACAGGACAGGAGTTTATTCAGGAAAGCCTCGACTCAGTGGAGTGGAGTCAGTGCTGAGGAGAAAGGTAACAAAGGTGGGCTGCCCTCCTGGGCAGCGGATGGCGGGAAGGTGCCGACGTCGGGCAGAGCCGGCAGGGCGCCCCGAGGGGTCCCACGAGCTGACCGGGGCAGGTCTCCTGGCCACTTTCTCCAGGAAACATGGGTTCCCAGGAAAACCAAAAGGTATAAGAGAAATTCTCCATGAAGAGCAATGCTGATTTTTTTTTATGCTTTGATAAAACCACAGGACTTTTTTTTATAACAGCTTTATTGAGAAATAATTCACATACCATACAATTCACCTATTGAAAATGTACAATTCAGTGGTTTTTAGTATATTCCCAGATACGTGCAACCATCCCCACAGTCAATTTTAGAACATTTTCATCACCTCGGAAAGAAACCCTCCCGTGTTTCTTTAGCTGGCACCCTCCCGTCTGCCCGTATTCCCAGCCCCAAGCAACCACTCATCTATTTTCTATGTATATGGGTTTGCCTGTTCTGGACATTTCATATAAATGGAAACATATAACATGTGGGGGGGTTTTGTGACTGGCTTCCCTCACATAGCAAAATATTTTCAGAGTTCATCCATGTCATAGTGTGTCAGTACCTCGTTCCTTTTTATAGCTAAGTTATATTCCGCTGCATGGACACACCACACTTTAAAAATCCATTTATGATGGATATTTGGGTTGTCTTCACCTTTTGGCTGTAATGAATAATGCTGCTATAAACACTCTTGTGCTAGTTTTTGTGTGAATATGTTTTCATTTCTCTTGGGTAGACACCTATGAGTAGAATTTCTGCGTCACATGATAACTCTGTTTAACCATTTGGGAAACGGCTGGACTGTTTCAAGGGGCTGCCCCATTTTACTTCCCCACCAGCAGTGTCCAAGGGCCTTGATTTCTCCACGTCCTCACCAGCGGATGTTATTGTCTGATTTTTTTTTTATAGCCCTCCTGGTTTCATATTGAGGTTTTGATTTGCATTTCCCTGATGACTAATGATTTTGACCATCTTTGCATGTGCTATTGGCCATTTCTATATCTTCTTTGAAGAAATGCCTAATCAGTTCATTTGTCCATTTTTAAGTTGAGTCCTTTTGTTTTTAATTATTTGTAAGTGTTTGTAAGTATTCTTTCTATAGCCTAGATACAAGCCCCTATCCGATATATGATTTTCAAATAGTTTCTTCCGTTCTGGGGGTTGTCTTTTCACTTTCTTGACAGTGTCTCTTAATCATAAGTGTTTTTCATTTTGATGAAGTCCAGTTTATCTATTTTTTCTTTTGTGGCTCATGATCTAAGATGTGTGTCACATCCACTGCAAATCTGAAGTCATAGATACACCCCTACGTTTTAAAGGTTTTATAGTTGTCATTCTTCCATGTGGGTGTTTGATCCATTTTGAGTTAACGTTTGTGTGTGGTGAGCTGAACTTTGTTCTATTGTATGTGGATGTCCCGTCATCCCAGCACCATTTGTTGAAGAGGCTGTCTTTTCCCCATCCAGTGTTCTGGGACCCTGGTTGAAATCAGTTGGCCATAGATACTGGGGTTATTTCTGGACTCGCAGTTCTATTCCCTTGATCCATTGTCTATCCTATGCCAATACCACACTGTCTTGATTTCTGTTTCTCTAGGTTACGTTTTAAAATTGGAAATTGGGGGCCCTCCCACTTTGTTCTTCTTTTTTGAGATTGTTTGGTTATTGTGGGTCCTTCAATACCATGTGATCAGCTTGGCAGTCCCGACAGCGAAGCCAACTCTGCTTCTGAAAGGGATCGCACCAGATCAGCAGATGAAAGGGGGGGCGGATCGTTGTCTCAGCAATACCGTCTTCTGTCCATGAAGAGGGACTGCTTTCCATTTATTTGGATCCTCTTTAATTCCTTTCAACAACAAAATGCCAGGTCTTTTTGAAGGCATCCTGGGTGCTTCGGGACAGCTGACCTTTCAGAGTGCCTGCTTTACCAGTTCCTTTGAGAGCTGGTGCGAGGTGCAAGGTCCCCGGCCTGCCCGTGGCATTGATGCAGTCCACGGTGAACAAACTCAAGGACTTGGGTGGAGGGGGATTGGGCTCGGGTTTTGGTCTGCCCCCGGAAGGCCCCCTGAGTCCTGTGGACCTGAGCCCTCACCACCAGCCTGCACACGCTGAGGGGCTCGCTTCACTCCATCTGATCACGGCTTCGGTTCAGAGGTCCTGGGCATTCTCCAGACTTGGGTTTTTTTTCTCCTCTGTTCCCTCTGTCCCTTAACACTGTTCCTCTCCTTTTCACGGTGGGGCACTCATCGTATCTTAGGATGCACAGCCATCCTGGTGTGCACTTCTGTGTGTGAGAACAAGAGTCACATCTCTTCCCAGACGCACACCCACTGCACTCAGCATGATTTCCTGAGTAGACGGTCCTTTCCCCACTCCATTCAGAGTCACCTCTGTTACACACTGGGTGACGTGTATATGGGGTCTGTTTCTGAACTCTATTCTATCAGGTTACTTGTCTAGTCCTGCTGCAGTCTTGTTTGGGTAGAGTCACAGACTTGAATGTTTGTCCCCCTATTTCCTCCCCCACCCCGACACACACACACAGATTCATATGTTGAGGCCCTACCCCCCAACGTGATGGTATTCGGAGGAGGGGCCCTTGGGAGGGGATTAAGCTGAGATCAGATCATGAGGATGGGGCTCCCGTGATGGGAATGGGGCCCTTATAACAGATCAGAGCCCTTCCTCTCTCTGCCCTGTGAGGACACAGTGAGAAGGCAGCTGTCCACAAGCCAGGGAGCGGATCCTCACCGAGAGCTGAATCCGCTGGTGCCTTGGCCTTGCACTTCCAGCCTCCAGAACCATGAGGAAGAAATGCTGATGTTTCGGCCCCCGTCTGCGGGGTTTGTTAGAGCAGCCAGAGCTGATGAAACGAGTTTAAGTCCACTAAGCTTCGCAAACTCTCAAGGTTGCCTTGGCTGCTTGGTCACCCACGTTTCCATGGAAATTTCAGAAGCAGCTTATCAACTCCAAGAAAAGAGCCTGGATTGAGATTGCGCTGAATCTAGAGGTCATTGTAGGGAGAATTGGTGTCGTTTCAGTATACCATTTTCCAATCCAGGAATATGGTATATGCCTCCACTTTTTATGATTTTTCAGTTTGCAGAACAATTTTGGGTCTACTGTGCAGACATCTTGTATAACTTTGCTAGCTATCTTCCTAGGTACTTGATATTTTTTATGCTGCTGTAAATAGCATAATCTTTAAAATTCTATTTACTAATTATTATTGTTACAGAAATATGGTTGTATATTGACCTTGTATGCACCAGTCTCACTCAATTTCACTTACTAAATTTAATACTGTGTAGGTTCTTTTGAATTTTCTCATAACACTAATTTTAAAATAATTTTGTTCCCAATTTGTCTGGTCCGTAATTATTTGGTTGCCAGAAGCAGAACTCTCTTCAAGGCAGTTCGAGTGACGGCGACGTTAGAATGAGGCCCAAAGGGATGCCGTGAAAGCCAGGAGCAGGGAATTCCGCTCCCCCTGGACCTCGCAGCCCTGGGACCCGCGCCTCTGTGCGTCTGTCGCAGCCCCAAGCTGCCCTGTCCAGGAGTGGACCAGCTTCCTGGCCTCGGACCCCTGGCCACCGTGAGTGTCTCAGCAACTTCCACACGGCCTTGAAGCACCAGTGCCCCCAGGACATCTGGCCTCCGTGCTGCAGGACAATCTGATTGGCTGTCAGCTGCAACAAGAGGCAGGGTGGTGACCAGTACCCTCCCGAGGCCCTGGGGGCACATGCTCGCCAATGACCCTGCGTGTCCGCTGGAGAGAGCACGTGGCAAGTGTGTGCATCGTGCAAGCTCCGCCTCCCACATATACCGCCTGCCCCCATTGCTGTCATCCCCACTAGCATCCTACATATATACTCTCTCTCTCTTTTTCTTGCCTTCTCGCTACATAGAAATTTACCAATGGCGATGATGATATATATGCAGTATTAAATGCTTGCTTCACTTAATTTTATGTCATTAGTATTTCCCATTTCATTAAATATATTTCAAAAACATGATCTTAATAGCTTAATAGAATATATAATACAATACAGGATATATAATATTCTATTACACGGCTATGCCATAATTCAATGAATGATTCCTACGTTTAGATATGTGGGTTCTTTCTAGTTTTTAAAATGAATATTATGGCAGCAGACGTCTTGCGCATACAGTCCTGCCTAATCTCTATCTCTCTGAGATTGATTCCTACAAGTGGAATTAGTGGGTCAGAGGATATGAACATTGTTGTCTCTCGATATCACATCAAATTGATTTCCAGAAGGTTGTACCACTTACTCTTCTATCGACAACTGTGACGATGCTCATTTCTCCATCAACAGGGGTGAGTGTCAGCTTTTAAGAAAAATCTTTTTGAATTTAACAAGTGAAAAAGTGTCATCTCATTATTTTAATCTGGTAAGCATTTTTAAGTAAGCTTGAATATATTTTCCTAAGCTTATCGATCACTAATGTGGTTCCCTTGTGAGTTGACTGTGAATTTGCCCATGTTTTTCCTTCAGGGTGTCCATCTAGTCTTATTGATTTGCAAAAATTATGTATTAGGAATATGAGCCCTTCGTTGTAATTGTTGCAGGATTGTCTCTGTTGGAGGCTCACGCCTCACGCCAGCTTGGGCTCCGGGGGCTCCGTGGTGGTGACACAGCGGGCCAGTGACGAACTTGGTCTCTCGTAGGTGGAAACGTGAGCTTCAGGTGTGCTCTTAGCTGATGAGCCCCTGGCAGGCGAGCGAGCTGCCCCTCAGCCCCCCGGCAGCCCCGTCGGCCCTCCGGTTCTGTTCTGTCCCCAGCCTCTAACGCCACCGCCTGAATCATCGCCCTTCCTTCCCCATCCCCCGTCCCCGTCGTTACCTTGCCGGCAGTGACAGGTTTTCCTGAGCCAGCCCCCTGGCACTGTGCCCCTCCTGTCCCTGCACCGTGTGAATGGCCCTGCACTCAGCCTGTTGCCCCACCCACGCCACGCGCGACGACACTGCACCAGAGGGACACCTAGTATACACAGGTGTCCTGGGCCCCTCAGCCCCAGGTGGGACTCACGGTGACCGGAGGGCACTGCGGGGAGGGCGCTGGGGACGGAGGTCCTCTGAAGCCCACTGCTGTGTTGCAAGGCCTTGGGGAATGAACGCCTGGCTTCGGCTGCCGAATCATCGACGTGTGACATTGGTGTCCTCAGGACACTGAGGAAAGGCTCCTGAGCCCAGCTGACGTCAGCTGGAGCAGCCAGTTTCCGTGGCACAGCCTGTCGGGGCCCTGAGTCAGGCCCCTTGGGCCCGGGGGGAGGCATGTGTCCCCCGTGAGCCCGGCCGGGACCTCCCAGGGAGGTGTGGCTGTTGCTCCATCCAGATGGTCTCTCTCTCTTCTTAATTCCTGGAGGCGTCTGCAGCCTCAGTCAGTGGAAAGCGCCCAGGTTTCGGTGACCAGGTGGTGCCTGCCTCCTGTCCCTCCACCGTTGGGCTGCTCATCTCACTTCTGCACACTACACTTTTGTCCCCTGAGGGCAGGGAACCAGTTCCAGCAGAGCTCCCAGGGAACGCCCCAAGACAACGTGACAATTGCCTTGTGCACTGCCCGGTGCGGCCAGTCGGTGGGGGGTGACGCTTATTTGCTGTATGAAAATGTGTAGCGTGTTCGACTCGCTTCAGATGACGGTTTAGAAGGTGGTGTCCAAGCACTGTTGAATCAGAAATCCAAGCCCACCCTGCTTTTGTCCTCAGCCCCAATCTCTCCAGGAGGACGAAATGCTCTTCCAGCCCCACCCTACGTCCCGGATGCTTGGTGGGACACTTCAGTTTGGACCGGGTGCCCCAGTGTGGGGGTGAAAGGTGAGGGACGCATAGCCGGGTCTCGTGCAGAAGCAGCTCCAAGCCCATCCAGGTGCCTCAGGAGAAGCCCTGGGCGGCTGGTGGCCTTAGCTGGCTCCCACGGCTTGGAGGGAACCTGGGGAAGGGCCCCCTCAACCAGCCTGCGAGGCTCGGCAGGCTTTGCGCAGGGGCGAGGGCTGGGCTCAGAGGGAATGGCCGAGTCATTGCAGGGCGTGTCTTCTCGCAGCCCAGGTTGTAAGCTCGGCGTGTGGGGCCTGGGGCTCCACGTGGCTCCCTGTAGGGGTCACAGAACAGGTGCAGGGCCCGTGTCTGAACCAGAGCTTCCCACAAGCCCGAGAGGACATGTCTCTATTGGCCGTCAGTGCGTCACAACTAAAGACCTGGAAGTCAGTGCCAGCTCGCTCTGCCAAGGACGCCGGGTGTCACCGGGGGAGGCCAAGGCTGGACTCAGAGCCGAATGGCGCCCGCTCGCTCTGGTCATGAGTTGACTTTTCCAGAAGTGGGTGGGGCAGTCAGAACCGTGTCTGAGTCTGCGCGGGGTCAGGAGCCGCTCCTGTCTGCCCCGGGCCAGGGGCTGGGGGCTGCGTGCACGCTGGCTCCCTCTGAAATCTGCGGCTCCACACTGGGAAATGACAAATGACCAAAAAATCAATTTGTAATCTGATTGGAGGTTTTTGATTTCCTCTGATGAGTTTAAATTTCATTAAAAGCAACCTTATTCCAACATAAAAGGAATCCTTGAAGGGTAAAACAGGGGATTGTCTCACCAAGTATAAAGCAGCCCGACTCTTTTGTGTGATTTATTCATCGCATTAATTGTGAGGGCCAACTGGGGTGTCCGTTGGCAGCTGCGCCGTTATCAGGGCCTGGGATCGGCCTGGGAGCTCAAAGCACAAGGACTCACATTCAAAAATCGCTCTTTGGCGTATTGACACTTTAGTTATCAACAACTCTTATTATCTGCCGGGGGGGGGGGGGCACGCAGCGGGGGCCAGGAGCCGCTACAAATGGCCGCCTCTGCCTCCTCTTAATGGTATGTATTCTCTGGAAAACCTGATCATCGTAGCCTCTCGTCTCGAGGAGAAATTGACATTTTCTGAGGACCTCTGGGCGCGCCATGCAGGGGGTGCGGCTGGGGTTGTCCTAGAGGAAGGCGGCCTTTCTTCTCTTCCTTTTCTTTATTGCTCTCGTTGACCCACTTGATGAGTATGGATTTCATGAGGTCTTTTTCAGCATTTGAACTATAAAAGGTTCAGAATGACACCACCCCTTATAGACAAAAGATAACCTTGCCCTTTGAATATATCGATTCTTTATTAACTAGGCTGTTTAATGCAATGAAATGAGGCATTAGATTGAAGCCCATTTCGAGTGCTTTGAATAATCTTTAAAAGCCTGAAAGGCCTTAAAAGGCGGCCTGGCAATAATTGGCATATATTCTGAGTAACGTGCTTCTGGCTTCTGGTTCGAAACCCAAACATGAAATAGTTTCTCCCCAGGTCGCAGGGCTCCAAGGAGGCCCCCCCGGCCCCTACTCCTAAGCTGGCATTCCTGGCACCGGCTCAGAGGAGGAAAGGAGGTGAGTGGCGTCCCCCATCCCCATCCCCCAGCACCTTGGGCAGAAGCCTAGGGGGCGGGGAGTGGGGCGTGGGCAGGCTGCAGCTCTGTACCCCATGAGTCTCTGGTTCTGCTGTCTCTTTAAGGCTGAAACAAGAATGCAGTCAAAGGAACCTATTGTCATTGACAGGAGAGAAAGGTATTCACAAGTTTCTTTATGTTTTGAATAATTGTTTCCTGTTTTGCTCAGCAGAACAAGTAATTAAGAGGACATTTGTGAGTTAATTTGGATCACACTTATGTGTATGTGTTATGGAGCTGCAAGCCAAAACATGCAAAAGCAGCCTTTCACTGAGGAGGAAATGAGAAAGACAGAATGAAACGTAGCTGAGCTGCCCGTCACGTGTGAATTAGGACCTCAGTGCCGACAACGGCAGGTCTGGCTACACCGCCGTGCAGCCCAGTGGCACTGGAGTTGGAGGTGGCATGGTGTCACTCCTGTCAGACCCCAACGAGCACGGGGACCGGCACACAGCCACCCCACAGCCTCTGCTGCTGTGCCACCCGAAAGTTGCTGTTTACCCCGTGGGGCCCAGCGATGGGATTGAGGGGGTACTTGCTCCCTACCTGCTGACCTCCCCGGTTCAGGAGCAGAGTGCTGGGGGAAGTGGGGTGACCAAACCCCAGGGGAGCCTCACAACGGTTCAGGTGCCACAGGGCTGCTGGGCCTGTGTCCGACACAGTTACACACAGGCCCTTCTGGGGACCAGGACCCTCGAGATAACTGCAAGAATCTCTGCAGGTTCCCGGGGAGTGTTCCAGGATCCTTCGCCTCGTGGAAGCTTCTCCTGAGCCTCGTTTTTAATCTCAGCCGAGACACATCCCTGGGTCCCAAGGTATGCAAATGAATCCCCAGTGGGACGTGCACGCGGGTGTTTGCTGCGTCGCTTTAATAATCAAAACATAAAATTACCCAAAGTGAAATTCACAGACAAGAAATACTTTAATTAAATATTGTGTAAAATGAACATTTTTATACAGTTAAATATCTGAAAAAATGTACAGATAAACCATCTTATTGTAGGGTCTTTAACAGTAAAATCTAGCAGTTAGTGACGCGCTCAGTTTTGAGACAATGAAGCGATGAGGGCATTGACTAGTGAATCAAACACAATCCAAGTGCAGCTGTGAGGGGACTTGCAGCGCGCCTAACGGGTGCGCTTGAGCTCGCCGTTAGCTCAAACCCTGACTGATACAAAATAAAACGGAGGCAATTGAGTTCCAAAGTCACTTCTCAGGCTTTTCCACGTAGCTAAGCCTCGTCAGCTGTCACAGGGCCAGGGTGTGACCTGCTGACCGCAGGGGACATTGTTTGTTCACTGAGTCCCTTGAATGAATACTTTTCTAAGTTGTGCATTGTTTTGCTTTATGTCAAGAAAGTTGCTTTTTTTAAAAAGTCCCTCCTTTTGGTGTTAAGTTTGATTTCTGCTGCAGTTTGCAAAACGTTTGTTGCGCTGCGTCCGCAAAGCATCGCCCGTGGGGGAGAAGCTGACGCTTTTGGTCTCACTGCGGGTTTGGCACTGACAGGCACAGGGCCCGAAGGTCATTCGAGTTTAAAAAGTACAGACAGTGCTGTTGGGTCTGACCACACACAAAAAGTATTGTCAAAAAAAAAAAAAAAAAATTAAAAGCCAGAGATCGTTTTGATCCCCCGAAACCTCTCTGCACCTGAGGTGAGCTTGGGGGGACGCAGCAGAATCAGACACGGAAAGGAGTGACACGGGAGCCACCGGGTTTGTGCTTTTGTTTGTGTGTGTGTGTGTGTGCGGTGTGTTTTACACTGCAAATCTCCAAATGAAATATTGATTACCAGTTGTGGTGTAAGCCTGATAGACTAGCACAAAGGTTCTTCAAAGAAGTCTGCTTTTAAGGCATCAGAGAAGTTAATGTGGCAAACATTTTAATTAAAACATCAGAAGTAAATTTTATTTTAAACTTTAGGCCTCTGAATTTTTCCAGTAAACACAGTTCAGCTATGTGGCAAAGTCATGGGTGGCAGCTAAAATGACTTTTTACATTCTACAAAAAAAATAAAATAAAATAAAATAAGGACACAGCCCCAAACGGTGTCGCCTCTTTGCAGCTGTTCCACATGCACAGAATCTACGAGGATTTGTCACAGCCGGTGGCACCGTTTTTGTTTTGACTATACAACAAACATTTTTTTTTTTCAAAAGTATTTGTTCAGATAACTTAAAAATAATATAAAAATAAACAATGAATTTGACTTTTCCTCAAAATAAAAAAAAAAGGATGGAAAGTCTAAACAATAGCAAATTTTTTAAGTACAAATGAAATGCAAGGACACGGGTTCATTTTAACCAAACAGATCAAAGAGATGGTTCTTGGCTTAATGCTCTTCCCAGCATCTCAACACCAGGCCACGATCCAAAACCAATACAGACAAAGAAAAGGAAAAGAAAATGGCGGGAAAAAGCAATGTACAAAATTTCAAAGATAAATACAATATTTATAATTGATATGTTACAAAATAAAGTCCCTTAGCAACTGCAAGTGTTCATGGAAAAGTGTTGAATGGAGACTGTTTTATTCCTTATAAGACACATAAGGAATAAAACTCGTTTTTTTTTCTAAATATTTAAGTGGATCTGAAAAAAATTCAAGACAAGTGTATAAATATTTAGCTACAACTTTGGCAAAATCACAAAAGTCTACAATTTTATAACCACATACAAAACACATTAGGGAAGGAGGAGCTAGAAGTCAAAAGGACAATTTCTGGTACAAGAAACATGGACCTCACAGTAGCCTAAGAATGCAATAGTATACAGTGCTAGCAAAAGTTGAAAAATGTTGCAGATCACACTTGCTTAACAGGAAGCTCTAGCAGTGGGAGAATAGTTTAACCAACAGACAGTAGCATTTTTTTTTTCTCTGTCAGTGTGCTTGTTGAAGGCAAGAGAATTCAATATCAAAGTTACAATTTCTAACTACAATAAGTTACAAAGTTTCATTAAGATGAAGGTAAGCAATGATAAACCCTCCCTCCCTCCCTGCCACCCCCAATTCTCCTAATCATATAGTCATCCTTTCTTCCAGTTTGATGGCTCAACCTCCTTGGCCCCCTTTTTCCACCACAAAAAAATATTTCACATTATAGAGATACACAACCATTGTGAATCTAAGTATGAGTACAGAAAAATGTCTGGAGGCATTTTTCATCAGTGTTTCATGATCATCAAAACGGTGCATTCACAAAGTTTCTCCCAACACATAGCAAGTACTAGACATAGCCAAGACGGAGTCAGAAACTTTATACAAAATAGGCGTCGCTTTGTTTTCCTTGTTCTTCAGGACTGAGAAATGTGAAAATATGAGAAAAGTTCAGTCAATAAAATGGAATTGTTCATGAAGAAGTAGGCTGTTTGCATGTCGATTCTTAATAGTTTAAATAAAATCTTTAAACAAAGTCTTTTGTAGCATTCCGACCGCTGCTGACGTATTTGAAGATACTGTCTCCATCAGCATGTCTGAATATACTAAACGTGTCCCCTGAAGTCCGTCCTGGGAAGCTGGGTGCTGCGGAAGGTAAACAAAAGGTCCTCACATTGGCGGGACTACCAGCCCAGACATAGCTGCAAGAGAGAGAGGAGCCGGGTTACTGGGGCCGCGTCGGGCGGGGCCCAGCCTTCCCTGGGTGCTTCCGTCAGCGGTGCTGCTGGGTCCGCCCAACTCTCCACTAACCAGCCTTGGGCTGGGTTAAGGCGTGAGGGGACCTACTTCATGGGACGGGGGTGCAGGTGGGAGCAACCCCCCTGCAGGCCTCCTGAGAGGCTTTCTGTGGACCGGGAAGGGCAGCGGGCCTCTCTGGGTAGGATGGCTGCACTCCCTCACTGCTCAGCGGCTTGTTTAGAGCAGCCAGAGGCCACCTCTGTCCACAGAAGGGAACCAACCTGCCCTTTCTCCCTAGCTGAGAGCTGCACACGCCTTCGAGCCCCCTCGGCCTCACCCTGCCTCTGGCCTGCTGACCGCTCTGGAGCGTAATGGTGAGTCGCAGGTCCTCCAGCGTCAGAGCCACTCAGCTCACCTGCCCTGCCCGCTCAAGGCCAAGGGCCCTGAGGAGGCACGAGTCACAGCTCCGCCTCCACGGCCATCGGTTCTCTCTTCTTAGAAGAGAAGAGAAAACAACGCTCCAACGCCACACGTAGCGGGCGCTTTCCACTGGACTCCTGGCACGAATGTGATTTAAAATCTTTTAACTTTAGTGTTGTTTAATTTTTGTCAGAATGATTGTTCTCATTAATTTATGTATGTAACATATTAATACATTTGTTCATGTAGTGATGCGAGCTTCAATTTCTCAGCTCATTAATTTCAACAATATTAATTTATCTCCGACTCACCGTTACAACTTTATGGCTTGGAAGACCTGTGTGTGTGTGTGTGTGTACACACGGCTTACACGGCCTGGCGTGCCGTGGGCCGACGCCGCGCGCACGGGGCCCGGCACCTGGCCGCCTGCCTTCTAAGCAGTCTGGTGACCGCTGCTGGCTCCCTCCCGGGCCAGCTGGCAGCATTCTGGGGGCCTGGGAGTCCCTCTCACACACTAAGAGATGTTGTGAACACAATTATTTCAAATCACTGATACCTTTCCAGTTCCTTTTTTGAGCATTAGTTCATCAAAGTGAAATATGCCACCGACTTCACAAAAGGGCCAGTTTGTCTTCTCCACGGTAGCGTCCTCAGCACCCAGCAGGGAGCCTGGCACATAGTAGGCGCTCAGTAAATACTGGAGGAATGGGTTCAGTTTTTTTAAAGGAGTAACTGGATTTGATTTTCACCGGGAGGAGCATATACCAAGGGCGGTGTCTGAAAGAGGCCAGATGGCGGCCACTTAATCTCAGTGCCTGTGGGCCTCAGAAAACCCCAAAGAGCCACGTGCAAGCTGGGCGCACT
The DNA here is from genome assembly GCA_033961575.1 of Aselliscus stoliczkanus. Classification (NCBI taxonomy): domain Eukaryota; kingdom Metazoa; phylum Chordata; class Mammalia; order Chiroptera; family Hipposideridae; genus Aselliscus; species Aselliscus stoliczkanus. The sequence continues at coordinate 184,369,924 of CM066729.1, forward strand.
CACGGGGCCCCACCTGCCACACACAGGACGGCCACTGCCCTGAGGGAGCCCGCACGGCTGGTGGGCGGCGGTGCCTCCTGCTGCCCTTGGGGCTGGTCCTGCTCCCTTGTCAATCTTTGAAAGAGACCACTCAGAAAAGCCCTGCCATCCAGCATAGGGGCATGCATGGCCCTGGGTTTGGGTGCATGCCCCTCACCAAGGACAGTACAGCCTGGGGGCACCCATGGTCCCAGAGACCCGGCTGACGGTCAAGGCTCCACCTCAGGACAAGAGCAGGCCGAGTCTGAGGCGGGCTCTGCAGGCGGCACGATGGCCCACCATCCCAGCCTCGGGAATAAGGAGGCTGTGAGCCTGGGCGCATCGGGCCGGGCTTGGGCCGTGACGGGGCTCGTGCCCTGGCCGTGAAGGCCTGTGTGCCGGGGACTGAGCACAGTCCCGGTCCTTCCCCTTGGGGCGCCACCCCCTGAGCTTCACGAGGACACGTGGGCCTTGTTGGAAGGGTGCGGAATGGTCTTCATCAACCAAGAGAAAGCACCTGGCACTTGTGGGGCTGAACGAAGGGCGGCCTTCCTATGAATACCAGGGCAGGCGGGGCTATCGCAGCACGGCGGACCGCAGGAGAGCATGCAGCGGCCATGGGGCGCGCAAGGGGTCCGAGACTGTGCCCCAAGGAAGGGCCGCAGCCCCCGCCTCCCAGGCCGGAGCCCAGCACTGCGCCCGCCCGCGTGGCCCTGCCTGCCCTCAGGGGGCCGTTGGGGACAGTCCCGCCCAGCCGCGCGCCGCCGCCGCTCACCTTGGAGTCCATTCCCGTTGGCGCTGGTGCAGGAGGGAGGAGGAGACGCTTGGGGCCGGACCACGGGCGCGAAGGCGCTCTTTTGTTTCACTGCAGAGATGACATTGGCAGGTGAGAATGAGAAAATGCCGTGCGTACTGCTACAGTTTGAAGGGAGGGTGACCGAAGAGGCTGCCATGGTGGGGCTGGACGGCACTACTGCAACAAAGCAAACAGGTCAGGACACGCGACGCCTGCGCGGCAACACGACAGAGAGCCCTCACGGCCTCGCCCGGGACTCCGGGGCCAGCAGGGCACGCGCGAGGTGCTTCTGGCTTGGCCACTCTCTGGACAACAGGCAAGCTCTGGTGTTGGACTTGCGTTTCCAATTGGGCGGCCCCGTTTGGTTCCGATTTGGGTTGGGTTTCCAATGGGATTGCACGGGGCCCGCTTTAGGTCAATTTACGGTCGTCATGTGGACGCCCAGCCTCCGGGGCCACCCTTCCTTTTCATCCAGTAGCTCACATCACAGAACATCCAACAATGCACACATTTGACTTTGCAGTGAAAATGAATCTGTGTGATGACGTGTGACAAAAACAGACACTTACTGCCGTAGGGAGAGTTAGCGGAGGAGCCATTAAGAAATCCAGGCGAGCCAGGGACCCCTAGATTGGCCATGGCGCCACTTCCATATCCATTCATGCTAGTGCTCACTGTGTTGTAATTGGACTGCTGGGGAGTACTGCTGGGGACGTAGCCTCGCGGGGACACGCTGCTTGTATTGCGACTGTAGCCGACTGTTAAAATCCCCCCCCGGCCAAAAATAACGTTATTATCAGGGAGAGACACTTGGGGGGGGTTTCCCCGCAAATCTATATCATATATTACACATTTCTAATTGATCTTACGCTTTACTCCAGCCCTGACGCCCCTACGCAGCTCGGGTAACCTTGTCATCACCAGGCCCGTCCTGGCTGCTGGCTTCGACAGCCGCCGAAGCACGCTTCGATCTAACCGTCAGATGCTTTCACGTTTCTCTTTACAAGCAATTATCAACAGCTTGGCTTCCTGGTCGGTCCCCCCACTCGTGAACTTTCGGCCTCCGCAGACCTTCAAATGCCAAGGCTGACAAGGAGAGCTTGTTTGTGGCCGTGACGCCCCATGGAAGGCTGTTTGGGCGTCTTCATTTTTCTGGCTGCTATGTCTGTGAGTGTGGGAGGGAGGGGACAGCCGTGGCTGCGCTCCTGCCGTGGGGTGCGGGTTTCTGGGGGCCCAGCAGCACTACAACGAAGGTGCTCCCTGACGCTACTGCCTGCACAGAGTTTAAAGAGGGGCCCTAAGATGGACTCGAGGAAATGGCTCACGCAGTTGGTACCACGAGCCCCGGCCGCCCAGGACACTGCGCTATGGGATAAGGTGCAGGGTGGGGCAGTGGGGCTACATTTATTCATTCCAAACCTAGAAATCAAATCCCACCTGTGCAACACATCCGAGGAGGGTCCCGTTGGCTCACTACATCACAGCTACCCTATGGATTACCCCAGACTTTCAAGGAAAACCAGGTCGCTTACGAATAAATTCAAGGAAACTTCTAGCAAATACCATAGGCTGAGTGGCAGCCAGTGAGCTGCTACGTAGGCTCTGGGCCCTCAGCATGCTCTCTGCACGGCAGCTGTTGGGCACAGCTTCTGGGGGCTGAGCACTGTGCTATCCAGCTGGCCTCGGGACGGGTCAGCTGCGGCTAAGTCTCGCCACCCCGTGGAGGGTGCCGGGGAAGGGGTCCGCCCTGCGTGGCCGCCTACCTTGGTCATT
>CM066729.1:184377510-184380010 GCA_033961575.1 Aselliscus stoliczkanus
ATTGTGATAATAAAATGCAGAGGTGGTCAAGAGTTGGGGCGCACACAGGGAGGGGATGGAAAATAGTCATAACGTTAGGACTTTATGTTTCATTGTGTGTTTTCAACTCTGCCTTGAACGTCAGAGATGGCTTCTAAAGAGAGAAAGAGACAAAATTATATCAAAGGAGAGGAAAAATTATAAGCTTGACTTATCTTTAATGTTATACATCAAAATGAAATTCCTGTGATATGTGGCGTGTGCATAAACAGCGCGGGTGCCTTTTGTCTTTCCTGAATTTAAATGAAAAGTCCCCCTAGATATTAATATGTGGACTTCATTTGTTAGCCTGCTAAGTCAGGGACTTATAACAAAAGCTTTGTAAACAAAAGATTAAACTGAATCGAGCTTTAGAAAATGAAAGGAAAACAAGAGTCAAGTAATCACAGATCAGACTGGGGCTGCTAGATTGAAATCAGCACGGGCTACTGGAGTGGAAAATGTTTAATTGAACTATTTCATTACGCGGAAGTTTATGTCCCCCTTGCAGAATCCAAAATATTTGTATCAGAGAAGGCTTTCTTCTCTTCCTTCAAAAATATGGTCCCGGCTGGGTGAAATGCCAACATGGAGACCACACGGCCCCCTTCCCGAATGCTGTGACCACCTCTGGGTCAGGCCAGGCACCTCTCAGCCTTGCCATGGGCGCCAGGATTTGGGACGCCTGGGAGCCCCCTTCCCAGAGCCCCAGCTGCCCCCAAACCGGAGCCAGCCCGGTGGTGGCCCCTCCACGAGCAGGGCAGCCCTGGCCCTTTCACTCACCTTGGGTAACCTTTCGGGGTCGCCCGGATGTCTCGGGATCACCTTCTGCAACCTTTGAAAACCGTAATCTATGGTCGGTTCGTTAAGGGCTGTAATAGGACACAGAGATGTAGGTCAGGTTAATTACTTTTATGTCATCCATTATGCGTTTATTTCATGCTTACCAATAAATGTGTGATTCTGCTTTTCTGAGGCTCTGGAAGGCAAGCGCCCCCCCACCTCCCCACACACACGCACCCCGAATGCCAGTTCTGTCTCAAGAAATGGATTTCCCCCTTTCTTTTGCACATAAAACCCGTGATTATTTCTAATCTATAATTAGACTGGAAGAAAGTCAAAGGGTTACTCAATATATTGTAAGAATGGTAGTGCAGTCGCAAAGTTGCTGGTCTCGGGGCCATAGCAATCAGCAGTGTCATGATCACTGTCTACATCACGCGGAGCCGTCCGCACCGGCCAGGGATTTATGGGAAACTGGCAATTATGACATATGTCCAGCTATTGCCAGCCTCAGATTTATCCCTGTGGTCCTTTTTTGTCTAGCATATTGCCGGAGCCCACACCAGGCAGGAGGAACACTTACTCTTGCAAAGCTTTAATAATCTGTGAACGGCTGACTACAAACTGATGTAGAACGCTATCATTCCACCAGCCTCACGGAATTGCCGGCCACCAATAGTAATTAATCTTTTTATCCCTCAAATTGTAATTTTGACTATGAACTGTGCGGGGCAATAAATCAGCGCACACGGGCTGTGTACAGTGCATGAATCACGGCCGGGACTCCGTCCGACTGCACACTCTGTGTTTAACAAGCTTTATAAGGAGCCATTGGGCTTTATTATGGCTCTGCCTGACTCCAACAAAAACCGAGCCCGGAGGCCCGCACACGCGAGTTAAGATGAAAATACTTATTAGAGTACATTACTTCTTGATGTAGATATCGCTTTCCGTGGAGTAACACTGCGGCGCATGGCGCGACATAAATCAGGGGTTTTTCTAAGGCTAATAAGACCTGCCGCCATCTATTCATTACTCAGCCCCCAATTTGGGCCATCACTCATTAGTCAGCACGTAATTTGATGGTTAACACCACCCAACTCAGCAGGTCCCCGGCCTGCCGGGAACACAAAAGGCTACGGCTTCAAGGAACAAGGTGACAGGCTGCCTTTGAAAGGGCTTTCCGAAATAATTGGTCAGCGTTATCCTCAAGCGCTTGGGCTGCGGGTGTCAATACCCACGGTGGGTCTTGTAAGTGACACCGGAAGACCCCGTGCGCACTCAATAAGGGTCCCGAACGTGGAGGACCACAATATGATTTGACATTCCGTCATACATCCTGGAGACAGAGGTCCGCACAGGAATGTGAAGTAAGACATTTTCTTGTTAATAAAGCATTGATCCGACGTATTGATTTTACATGACATGGCTTTTGCTACGATTTTGCCCTCTTTTTTCTTTGCAAATAGTAAAGCTCTTCAAAATACCTCGGCGTGTGTGACATGGCAAAATTTCTAACACTCTGTGATGTAAATTCTATATGTGTAAAACCACTTCATAATCAAACCATTAATCATCAGAAGCTGTCAGCGTTGACTTGGGGGACAATTTGTCATGTCTCTGCCTGGGCTGGGACAAGGGTGGCAGGCAGGAGCGCAGAGTGGGCAGCCGGGCGGATGGGCCCGCACCCAGCCAGCCA
>CM066729.1:184385010-184395010 GCA_033961575.1 Aselliscus stoliczkanus
CACTGGTATCGGGAACGCTGTTCCTGCTGTATTCACACGGCGGCCCGACCCGGCCTGTGCACAGGGACCGGCTTCCATTCACCGCCGCCTGGCAGCGGATGGCGGCATTGTGATGTGACACCAAACACAGAAAAGGGGACAGCTCATCTTCCTTGTTACTAAAATAATACCCTCGTTGACAACTATTGGATTGCATTCAAACAATTCTGTTTACATACCTCCCAGAATGCACCGGACTGCGGCTTTTATAGTCACGTCAAAACTACCTCTATAAGCCCAGCCCGGCAGCTAAGGGAACCGAGGTCACGTGGCACATCTGAAGGGCTCACCTGGGGATGGGGATGGGGAGCCCAAGACAGACTCCCCACGGGGCTGCCCTGAGGTGGGAAGTGGCCTGGCCACCCTGTGCTGCTGGAGCACCCCGCCCCCCGGGCAAGGCAAATGCTACCTGTCTATGCACAGAGGGGCCTGTGAACAAAGGGGAAGGGGAAGCTAGTGAATAAAATCACCCTCAACATAATGAAGTCAGGTGCTACCTAATGTTACCCCCTTTCTAAGAAGGAAGAATGAAGTGTTGATATTGTCGACCCTCTTAGACACCTTGGGGAAGGCACGGACTTAAAACCCAGTGGGCAACAGAACGCTCTGGGGAGAACCACCGGCAGAGGATTTGCACACTAACCCAGCGTAAAATCTCTGCTCCGAAGCAAGCTGCAAAAGGAGCTCCAAAAGCCCAGCCCAGCCCCCCAAGACTGAAGAGTCCCTGCTGGGGAAAGCCCTCTCCCTCCTGTGTCCCTAAAGCCACAGCCCCCACCCCCACCCCAACCTAAGGATGCACTTCCCAGGACATCCATTCGCTTGCTCAGGGGTCCGCCCTCTTCCTTGAAGGTGGGGCCATCGCCCTGTGTCAGGACACACCTGCCCTGCTCAGTGCAGGACGCACAGTAGGTGATCAGAAGCCATGAGTCACGGCTTCTTGAAAATACCAGGCCAATGTAGAAGGTATCACAATGTTTTTGATTCTGAGAAGCCCAAGCGAACATGACGTTTCTCGCATGTCTACACAAACACCTGTCCACAAATGTCTTGCAGCGGCATTGCCTGTAACACCAAGGGCCCATCCGCTGGTGACTGGATAAACCAAACGGGGCCTCGCCCTGCACGGGAACCTACGCAGCCATTGGAAGGGACAAAGCTCTGACGCACACGCTACGATGTAGGAGAACCTTGAAACGTGCTGAGTGAAACAAAGCCGTGGCCGTGCCCACACACGGTGTGGTCCGTCTGTGGAAATGGCCAGAGAGGCCAAAGCACAGGGACCTGGGGGGAGGGGAATGATGGGACGGCTAAGGAGACAGGCGTCCTCGCTGTGTGATGAGGACCCCCTTCGGTTAGATTCGCGCCTGCACAACTCTGTGAACACACTAAAAACCACGTCACTGTACACCTTGGTGAATTTTATGCTACGTGAGTTGCATCTGAACAAAACCGAAATTTCAAGTGAAAGGACCATCTCTAATCTGGATTAGAGTCGACATGCCCGCCACACCTGTGCTGAGGGAATGCCTTCCATGGTGTGATGCCAGCTGGCGCTAAAGGTGCTCCAGCCATTGGTGTGAAGGCACGGAGGTCCCGAGAAAGTAAAATAGAGAGACGGACGCCCCGTGGGGCAGGGGGAACGGGCTCCCACGCAGGGCGTAGGACGTGGCTTTCCAGCACTACTGCCCTTCTCTATCTCCACGGAGGCATTGTTAACTCCTGGTTTTTCAGGCTGAATGAAGAAGAAAAGGAATGCTCTCAGGCAGAGCCTGTATCGGCATCTCGCCAAGACTAATATAAATGCCGGAATCCCCAAACCACAGCCTGAGTAGATTCTGGATGACGTGTCTCCTGTACAACAACCTTCCTTCCACACAAGGGCCCCAAACCCCAGGGCGCTGGCACCCGGAGGTCTCTGTGGCCTGCCCAGCCTGCCTTCCACCCCTGCAGCCCTGCCAGCTCCCTCCGGCTTCCCCACGCTCTTCCCTCTGCCTGGGACTCCCCCTCCCCGCACCACTGCCGGACATCCAGGGGCGCAGCCTGCCCGGCCACCTCCACACCATCCCCCAGAGGCCCCCCTCTACAAAATCCCACAGGGCCTCAGCTGTCCCTCTTCGCACCTTTTATGACTGTTTTATTCACTCCTTTCTCTGTCCTGTTTCGTTCCCATAAGACCCTGGGTCAGCTGGGGCGTAAGGCAGTTGTGCGGCCCAGACCCAGGCTTCCCCTGGGGTGGAGCCGCTGCTGAGCGTCGCCCACCCCGAGCCCCGAGCACCTATGGGCCCCAGGCGCCCCCCACCCCCAAGCTGAGCCCCTGGCCCAGGTGGGCATCACGTAAAAACTGAATACCGGAAGCCGCGGGGGGAATGCCAAACCACGGTCGGTGGCCGTAAGCTTCCGCTCCACATCCTATGACACCACGCCCGTCGTAAAGGTCACTCCTGACCGTGGGTGACGTCACAGAATTCGGGGCAGTGAGAAAGAGGCAGGGGCCTGTGGGTGACACACGGGGGTGCCAGTGTCCGGCCACGGCGACAGAGCTCAGTCCCAGGCCACTGTTGCTGGGACTGTGAAGGAAGAATGCTAGCATGGGGACCACGTCTCACAGGTGTGTGCACCTCACTTTCGTGATATTAAAGCAAGTCAGCCTGTGGAGTAAGCTCCCCTTTAAGTGACCACAAGCACACGAGGCCATTCTCGTCTTCCCTTTGGGACACACTGCAGCCTGATGACAAGTGCGTTGTGAACTTGTCACCTAGGCCACCGGGGCCGTGCCTGTCCTTCAGCCACAAAACACCAGGAGCTGCGCCCCATGGCTCGGACGCCTGCTCACCAGCCCAGCCCAGCAGGCGCTCGGGGTTCTGTGGGACGTTCCTGTGCTGGCGATACATTCATCAGAAAAAAGTGAGATGGCCTTCCAGACCAGGATGGAGTGGCTGTCAGGACCAAAGCCGCTGGGTGGTGAGCAGGACCAGGAACACGGGCTCAGGAGACTGGGGGCAGCGCAGCACTCAGGCCACCAGCCCCCGTCCTCGGGGCGCAGGCAGGAAGGAACCGGGGTGTCAGGGCAGGGCCTCCTGAGAGAACAAAGGGGCTGAGAAGGTGGAGAAGGAATCGGGCAGAATCCCCCCACATCCGGCCGCCTCGATGCCCTGACTGTAAGTCCTCACTGGTCATCAGATGCCCGGGGCGGGGGCCGCTGGACCGGGCGCCCTTGGTCAGGCGGTCTGATGTCCAAGTGTGGAAGGTGTCAGAAGGGTTACCTCCTGAGGGCAGGGGAGGGTGGCATCTGGAGGGACGAAGAAGCGATGACCCACCGCCAGGCTGCACCTTTAAGAGAAGTGCCCCAAAGATGGTTCACACCGACGCGTGCCAAGACCTGCACAGCCGACTGTCTCTATGGCAGCGTCTGTATTTACAACTGAACACGCTCTGTAATGAGTCTTCCAGAGCATATGTGCCACAGCACATGCACCCAGGGCCCTTATGGGACCAAGTTATCCCATATGCTCATTAACAGCATCTGAAAACTTTTTTTTTTTTAATGTAGCAAACAGTCCACCTTACTGACTAATGGCCTCCCATTTTGTTGTTGTTTTATAGACAAACCATTCTAAGAAAGTTAGAATTTTGCATTTTCTACAACAAATAAAAAAGATCCAACTGATCTGAAGGATAACTTTTTAAATATACATTTTCTCAGCCTGAGCTTTTGAGATCTAAGCCTATGCCCGGAGCAAACATATCCAGACAGGTCTAAAGACCCCTCCCAAAAAGTCAAGGTTTCACACGAAAGCAGGAGGCACCCCTCAAGTCCAGCGAAACACCATGCACGCCCACTCCCGGGGGCCACGTGTCCAGCCCCATGGAGCTGATGGGAGGGGCCTGGGGCACAGGGGACTGGTCAGCCAGAAAGGGGCAACAGTCATGCTTAGTTCTCGTTCCTATTCTCCCAGCGCCACAGAGTGACCAGTTCTTGTCCTCTTTGGCTCAGGGCGGGTCTCTGCTGACATGCTGCTGCTGACACTGCCAGACCTGGGGGCTCTCACCAGCGTGATCGGTGTCATTTCCTTTTTACACCTTGTTATCCCCGCTTTATTCTGCACTTCAGTCGATCGCTTTCCCGTTGTTGTGTTTCTAAAGGTTATTCGTTCGTTGCCCACTGTCCCACAACTCTCAGACGCACGGCATGCACCCCGACCAACCAGAAACCCAAAACTTAAGTCCGGCTCTGGGTGGGTGGGGCAGGGCAGCCAGGCCTGCCCCCCACCCTCCGCAGGCACCGAGGGAAACCCAATGACCCTTTTGTCCTTTGGGGAAGATGAATGGCTGTGTCCTCTCTGCTACATTTTGTCAGGTTTGGTGCCGAGTCGATACCTTCACCTTGACATGGAAACTTTGTGATTTATCAGCTGGTTTCTCCTCCCGGGTGAGCGCGGCCCCGGAAAGTGCAGCCATCGGGGCACAGGGCGCAGACTTTGGTCACAGCCACTTGGAAAACAACCAAAGCCCCTCTGATGACAGACAAATGTGTCTTGTTAGCAACTGCCCAAAAGCGCTTGACTTGTACTAATAACAAAAAGGCCATGCTGGTCACCGTGGGTCCAAAGACGAAGCACCCTGTCACCAGCCTGGTTGGGAAATTAGCAAATAATGTTCTTTTCCTTGATAAATGGGTGACAGCTCCCTCTCACCAATCATTTTTAACATTTTGATGCGTGCCTATGATCCCACTGGAGGAGCAGAAAAGTTTACTGGCCTCAATTTTCAGATGATGAATGGAACTCTCTAAATGTGCGATTTCTGTATGAGGTATAGTTCATTTTAAGCAATTCTAGTAAATGGGTGTCACTGATTAGGACAAATCGTCTACTTGTGCAATAGCACAAACGGTGTGTCTCATTCTCCCAGCCTCCTTCGAGACAGGAGGGAAAGGGGACAGCAGTGACCCCCGGAGCCCTCACAGGGGCGCAAGGCTGAATGTGCACGGCAGGCACCCACTTAGCGTGCCTGCCGACGAACCGATCGTTCTTTGGTCTAAGGTGCCGCACAGGACGCCAGGAGGGCGCCCTGCCTTCCTCTGTGGCCCTACGGAGCCCAGGATGACCCCAGAGACGGCCTGCCTGACTCCACTCCCAGACCTGCACACCATCCCAGCCGATGGGGAAAACTCGCCCTCTCTCACCAGTGCGGGGACAAGTGACAAGAGCCAAGGTGGGGCTGTGCTGGGAAGAGAAGCCGTGCTGCCAGGTGCTGTGCCATCTGGGTAACTGCCAGCTCTCTGAGTCTGGACAGGTCTCGAGGGCCAAGTACCCGCCCCGCCACGACTAACCTCACGTCAAAGCCAAGGTGTCTACCCTCCAGGGGACATGGACTCCCACCGCCCCCCGCCAGCTGACGAGCTGGAACCAGTGACAGCGGTGTGGCCACAGAGCGCCCACCGTTAGGGACTGCACAGGGAGCCCCTGGGCACCGCTGGGCCTCACGGGCTGGGCTGGACGGGACTGCCCAGGAGGAACGGACTGAACTGGCGGGAGGCTTTCCCCCCATTCTAGGACCCGTAATGGAAATATTTGTTTCTCCATCATAGCCACATATGCGGTTGGAAACATGGAAGCGACATGATCAGGTGGCTCACATTTAGGGGAAGGCGTTAATTAGCATTTAGTTTAGCATAGTAAAAACAGTATGATTTGTGGGAGGCAATTAGGGCCCATTTGCTGTGTGGGTACAAGTAATTTGTTTGAAGAGCGCTGGCCTGGGAGACAGCTCGTTGTGCTGGCAGTGGTCGAAGGCGCTATTGACGGTACAGTGTGTCACCGTGCTGTTGACACAATCACATCTGAATGCACACAAAAGATCCTTAAGACACTTCAGAAACATGAGCGCTTTTCAAGGGGTGAAGTGAAGTGGGGGTTAAATGGTGGCAGCCCGCCAAGGGCCCAGAGTGCGCCACGGGCAAGGAAGCTGTCACCCCACGGGCACCAGGACAGCACCTGAGGGCAGGTTGTCTCCCCCTTGGCATGCCGCCCATGCAAGGCACAATCTGACTTTTTCTTAAAAAAGGCAAAAATCGTAAATACTGTATCAGAGAGAACACAAACTGTTAGCAATTACTGGTTGAGTCATGAAACTGAATGCACATCTTTGTGCAGAAAGTCATCATTTTCATGTCCCTGCCTTGGATTACCTTGCAGAGCTGAGGCTGGGCCGTGCACTTGGCACCCAAGCTCTGTCTGTGTCTGGACATGTGTACCCTGGACAGTCAGCATGTTCCTGGGAGCTGGGTTTGGCCTATGACAGACAACATCCTGACTCCAGGTACTTTGTGGTCATTTCTCCCATTGAGCAAAAGAAATCTCTAACCTGAGGTTGGGTGAAACAAACACTGGGGTCCGAGGGGCCAAAAACAGGAGCCCCTGAGTCACCTGGTGTCCTGGAGAACCCTGCTGGAAACCATGTCACCACCGGCCAGCTTTGGTTCTCTTGTGCAGCAGGAAACCGTCCTGCCACGCGGGCACCAAGAGAAGGGAAGGCACGCACGCACTCCGCGCAAGAACGCCTCACTCGGAAACGCGTCCGTGAAAGCGGTTTTCGCTCTAGCATCCTTTCACTTAGAAGCACACGCACCCCCATCTGTCTTAATCAAATAACACCGCAATGCTTCTCTCCTAATTAAAAAATAATTTCTTTTATTGCGCTTAACAATTGGATGTGTTTCTACTGGTGAAATTATGAATGTGAAACAGTTCCATCCGCCCATACCATGAGTTTCTCAGGTAGGCTATTCCAGGACCATTTTAATTATTATTAAACAAGCAAATGATACACTCACTATTAGACAAATATTAAAACAAGCATTGCACTCAGTTATTAATTTGCACTATTCACTTTTAAATGCAGCAAATATCTCATTAATTTAATTTTAGGTGCCCACCCGCATATATTGCATTTTACAGTCTAGAAGGCAATTTACTATTAACTGGCAATTACATACAGAGTGGTTGTTAATTCTGCTCCTAAGTGCTAGCCGCTTGAAAATTGTTCTCTCTCTCTAATTTTTGACCTTCTTACAACAGGGGTGAGGCACACTGGGAATACAAGGACTGGTATGAAAGAGCCGGACATGTCATTTGTGACTCATTCTTTTAATTCACCGTGCTAATCAACTGCACTGCCACTACCTCCCAAGGTAATTGTGTCTTTATAGTAGTTGGTAGCAGCAGGCGAAGGGGCCTGGATGGATGGGCTGGGGCAGCAGGGTGCCCACGCCCACTCGGGGTTGACTCATCGGGTCTGGTTCTGAAAAGTCTGCGTTTCTCAGATCACTGTAAACAGATCATTTAGGCCTTTCGCCCCTCTCTGTCACAGGTTCATTATCCCGAGGCTGGCTGCTAGCCGGGAAGGTTCAATGTGAGGGTGTCCCGGCTGCCTCCGGGCTGGGGGACACTGATGGCAGCCAGATGCCCAGGGGACGGCGCCCTCCGCGCAGGGGCTGAGTGCCTGAGCCCTGACGCCCAGAAGGCCTGGCTCAGTTTTCAGGGGGAGCGCAGTTCCCAGTGATTACTTCATTGTCCCCATCAATTTCAGGGCAATGCAAATCAGACAGAGGCTTCCAGGTCAGACAGGTTATGACCCCACCTTTCCTCTGCTCCCTGAGAGTGTAGGCCCCGTATCCCTTACACGGCGTTTGAAATGTATATTCCCGTTAATGATTGGGGTGGGGGTGGGGGTGGGGCAATAAATTAGCCTCCTGCTAGCAAGACCCAGCTCACTGAATGGCTTCATTGAAAGGCCCGTCCGTGGGAGAACCCCTCATGCAGGAGATCCCGAAGCCGTGAGCAGCCGGGACCCGGAACTGACGGCCCAGGAGCCCCGCCCGTCAGCTCGGAGCAGACACCAGGTCCCCTGTGGGAATAGAAGACAGGCCTCTGGACGGCGTGTGGTGGCTGGGACCAGCTCAGGGACAAGCCCCTTCCCTTAAGGGGAGGCGGCAGGACAACCCAGACGCCCCAAGAGGAGGTCTCTGCCCAGCGGGAGGGCAAAGGGCTGCAGACAGAGCTGCCCCCGACCCCCACCCACCCCTCCCACGGGCCTGCAGCAGGGAGGGCCATGTGGCCCTGCAGGCCCTCCCCACGTGACACCCGCCAGCCAGTGACAGGCAGCCCCTCCCCCTTTGCCCTCTCAGCGTCCAAACACACCTGCCTTTGTTCTCAACGCACAGTGCTCAGCCCAGGGCCCTTCTGGGCCGCACAGGGGCCAGAATCCCCAGCAGGAGACAGGCAAGGAGCGGGGAACTGGCCCTGCCTGCCCTCAGACGCCTTCTCAGAAAAGGGCCACCACTCCCACCACTCCCACTGCACGTCCCCCCACCAGACACCCCATACCCGCAAAGACCTCACTGACAAAGGCACCACCGAGGCCCACGAAGGAGCTCAGCCAGGGTGGCGAGTCTGATGTGGGAACTAGTGGTTTCTTCCCCCATTTCTGTGCAGACCGGGACGTTCTTGCCACAGACAGACACACACTCACTTTAGTGCCCTGACGCAACCCAGGACCCGTGTGTCATGTGGCAGACATGTGACACACAACCTGGCTCCTGAGTGCGTGACAGACACCCCTTCCTTTGAGGAACTCGGGGCCCGGACAGAAGTCATTTCTCAGTGACCATCCGCAGGAGATACTGCCCACTGGTGCCCCCCATGGGTGGCACAGCACCTACGCTCTCCTGGACTGCCGCAAAGCCCACGGGGGCTGAGCAGAAACCCAGGGCCTCTGGCCAACACCAGGCAGGGCCGAGCAGGGCGCCCGCTGCCTCTACAGCCTGAAGTTCAGGGGCAGAAACCCGGGGCACCCTGCTAGGAGGCGGCGTGCCGAGCGTGTGCACAGCTCATGCATGAGACGGCCCTGGAGCAGAGGCGCTGGGCAAAACCCTGCGCACCCGGCCGCGCCCAGGGTAGGGTTCCGAGGCCCATCTCCAGGGACCCGCACGCACTGGTTCAAGTGCGTACAGGCGCCTACAATGTGCCCCAAGCTTTGGAACCCTGTTATGCAAGTCTTAATTTTTTAATACACTGGGTACCTCTCAGCCTCTGGGTCCACCAGGGTCCAAGAGCCTCCGAGGCCCAGCAGTGTGGGGGGGGGGGGCCATGCACCCCTAGCTTTTTGCTACAGGCACCTGCTCTGGGTTCTTCAGCAGTTCTGGGCTCCTGGGAGTGTGCTCGTCCTCGAGAGAAAGCAGCCCCTGGGTGCGGGGAGAGGTACCCCTCTGCCACCTGGACCACGTGGAGGGGTACTGCGCCCTGAGGGGCTGGCAGCCTCCTCCATCGAGGACTCCGGGTGTCACTGGCAGCCCAGGCTGGCCCTGAGGTGGTTCCGGGTCCACTGGAATGTGGGCGCCGGCAGAACTTCCTTCCTTTCACATTCACTCGGGCCTCCTTAAAAATGGGGTGGGTGAGGAACCTCTACTCCCTCTTCAAACCCCAAAGTGGAAGGGACCATAGGGCTGCCAAGTCACCTGCCTGATGGGCGGGGAGGACGCCTGCACCCCACTGGGAGGCAGCCCTATTGCAGGGTGTCCTGGACCTGGTGACAGCCCCGTGGAAGCCCCCTGCCCCCAGCCCAGGCCCCAGGCCGCCCTCACCGAGGGACGCGCCCTCGTTGCTCTCACCCTCACCGGCTCAGCAGGTGCTATCAGCGTCAAAACATTTCTCAAATGCTACACTTTCGGCCGGGACAGAACTCAAAACGTGCCTTCCGCGTATTTATGGCATTTCCAAACAGCAACCTCCAACCAATCCTGTTCCCTAAGCGCTCTGGTGGGAAGCGGCGTGTAAGACAACTTTCAGATAACAGACGTGTAACTGCACAGGTGACCCCTTTGCTGACACGAGTTTGCCCGAGACCCTCACCGGGCAAGTGAGGGGTAGGGTGTGAGACCCAGGCCTGGAGCACAGCCCTG
>CM066729.1:184400010-184417510 GCA_033961575.1 Aselliscus stoliczkanus
ATGCCCTTTTCTTGAAGTCCTCTATGCTGGTTCTGAGAGTCACCTCTTTGCATTTTAAAATGACGAGTCACTTTTTGGGGTGGAACCAGGCATTCAGTCTCTTTGCAAGAAAGTGACTCAGTTGAAATGTTGATTTAAAACATTGAGAAACAAACATAAAAAAAATCTTGATCAAGATTGCTTCAGCAAATCGCTTTTGATTAGTTGGGTTTTATCTGCAAGGTACCCACGAGTGGCCTTTATTTTTCTAAATGCTGTATTTTCCGCTTAAAGTCAAATGCTTTTTTGTGCTACTTATAAAAATAAATACTTGTACTGTGCTCAGATCATAATAGCTCATTAGAGGAGGCTGATTTTGGACCCAGACTACAACCTAACACCAGAGGGCTGAGGGGCCCTCCTTGGACCTATCGCCTTGCGAGCTCTGGCTGTCTGGGGAGCAGGGACAGAGGACGGGGACTCAACCTTCTTAATTGTGAACCTCATTAGTGATGGTTGCCAAGGAAAACACACACCCACCTCCAGTGCATAGGAAGGAGATAAACAGTACGTCACAGATTCTAATGACTCCAGCACCCAAGGCGACCTTTTATTATTATATTTGCGTTCTCTTATACCTTAGTCATTAATATAGAAAAACAAATTAGTTTATTTTGGTGGACCACAGCAGATTCATAAATTGTCTTCCAGTTTTTATGCCTGAATGGTATTTCATTCTGAGAACATGCAGATGTTTCCTTCACTTTCCTGTGAACACGTCTGTGTGCTTCGAGTGTGGCTCCTCAATTCGCGGCCTCAGAGCAGAGGCTGTGTCTTAAAACCGCTTAGTTTTATGGGCTTCTTGCTCTAACGGATTTAAGCATGCTGCCTTGTTTACAATTCACTTTAGAAAAAAAAAAAAAAAAACACCTCACATTACTTTCCCAACAATTCCTATTGGTCAGGTTCTCACGATGCTTATGAAATGTTTCACAGAGGAAAAGGGTCTTCCTTTCAAAGGGCAGCGGTATATGCTGGGGACGTGCGTGAGTGAGCCGACAGCAGGGTGCGCGTGAGGGGCCTGGGAAGGGCCTCCGTACCCGCGTGTTTCTGAGCTCTGGCTCCAAGTCCAAGGACACTTTTCTCTGCCTGTCACTCTTACCAAAACTCTGCTCTTCCAACAAGCAAACCAGGAAGTCCATCACTTGGAAGCATTTGGTACAACACATGCCACTTTTTCTTACCCCTCCACCCTGCCCCCACCATGACCTCCCTCCCTCCCTCCCCTCCACTTCCCTCCCTCCAAGGGTAAGAAAGGGTCCTCGAGTCCCATTGTGAGCTGATGGGACCAGGATGTAACCACCTACTGAAAGGTACACAGAGTACCTGGGAATGGACTTCTGGGTGGGGGCTTAAGACAAGCCAAAAATGAGACCAAATAAATCAAAATTTCAAGAAAAGCTCTAAGCAAAAGAAAGCTTAGAAACAAACAAACCAATACAGTGAAGGCTATGGCAGGGGTGAGGTGAGGGGGAAAGCTGGGCCCCGTAAAGGGAGAGGCTGGACAGGCCTCTGTCCCGGTCCGCTCTGGGGGGCAGCCAGGCCCTGCGGGCACTGGGGGCCTGCCCAGTGAGGGGGGCCTGGGGACAGTAGCTGGACATGAATCAACGTAAAGGATGGTGCAAAGAAAAAGAAGCATCGCAAATAAAAAAAGACATGTAACATGTGCCTACCATTTTCCAGATAAGAAGGGGCCGTACCTTCTGACGGGTCTAGACGGCGCGCCCGGCGCCCGTGTTTGGAGTTGTTGTGCACAAACATGTTGTCGGACACGGCCAGCACGTGGCCGTCCACGTTGACTGTGGTCGACACAACAACCTGCGGAGACGAAGCGGATTTGAAGCCAGAGTCGGTCAGGCAACAGAAGCCCCCAAAGCCCGGTGCTTTCCCCGGAGCGCCCCCACTGCCTGGGGGACGGACGCGCGCTCGCGGCTTCTCTGGCTCATGGGGGTGGTTTGGTTCAGTTTGGACTCGAGATTGCATCTCTTCAAAACCCCTAATTACAGTTTAATCTCCTACTATGCTAACAAGTGAATTCAATTCAGAGAAATATTCTTCTAGCCATTAGCTGCAGAAACACCCCTCTGGGCACTCATTTTAAAGCTGCTGTTTTGATTGATCTGTTCGTACCTATTGATTAGATAGTTTATCTAATTAAAATTAGTCCACTTGAGACTGTCCTCCCCGCAAGACTTGTGAGGATTCAGTTGCCAAAAAAGCTTCATAAATCAGAAGCCTTCCTAGGACCCAGGTTCTATCATCAGATGATCCCAGGGTCAATTTTACACTTACACCCAATGTCTGCTGATGAACTCTGCATCTGAAAAGGCCGAGCTGAATGTGAATAGTGAAAGTGCTCTCAATGCCTTTCTCAGTCTAGTTGTGAGGACCCCCCCCCCCCCCCCGGCCTGCCCAGGGAATGTCCTCTCTGCCGGAGCCCAGCCCAGCCCAGCTCTGAGGGTGGCCAGGGGAGAGATGGTGGAAACGACGCCCTTACTCTCAGCTGCTGCCTGATAGAAGCAGAAAAGGATGGCCTTGCTGACCCCAGACACCTTCCCATGTGACCAGTGACAAGCATCCCAGAGTGGCACCCACCCGTGGACTCGGGAAACTGGAAATTTCCATCTGGCCTCCAGTTTTTCTCTCACAGTTATCACTATCAGAGTAGCTGCAGCAGCCAAGACAGGCCCAGCCAGGCTCAGGGTCAGTCTGGGTCTCACAGCAGCACTTACGGGGCATGACCCGGGTTTGGGGAGCAGGGAGCCTGGCTCTCGGCCGTGTGTGTGTGGGGGGGGGGGGCAGGGAGCAGCATCAGAGAGAAACATGTGGCTTGAGGTGGCCAGGGAACCAGTGGGTTCATCTCCATGGCCACCCTCCATGGTTAAAAAGACTACAAAAAGCTACAGCTACAGGGGACCCGAGTTAGTAGCAATGTATCGATATTGGTTCATCCAAAGGAGCAAATGCACCACACAACTCATTACTAATTGGGAAACTGTGAAGGAGAGCGCCCAGGGGGTCTCAGTACTTTCTAGAAGTCTTGGTGCTTCCTGTAAAGTGTCCCTGTAAACCTAAAACTGCTCTCAAAACAAGTCTGTTAGTAAAAAAAAAAAAAAAAAAAAAAAAATTAAATTAAATTAAAAAATACTTTTAAGGGTAAAAAAAGGCCAAAGCTACACACGTATATATGAAAGCATGTGTTACTAATTGATCTTTCCTTAAAAGAAAGAAACCCTCAGACTCCACAAGACGGCTGCGAAGCAGGGGTACTACCCCCTGCACCTCCAAAGCTGCCTCCTCAGGGCAATTTCCTTCATGGTTCCCTCCCCTGTGGGCACCGCCAAGACTATTGGAGTCTCCACAACGTCAGGCCCCTGAGTCTCAGAACGCTGTCCGTGCCATCAGGTCCCAGGTCCAGATTCAGGCCTCTCAGCACCTTGTCCTTCACTGCTGCCCACTGGGCGGCCCGCTGCATTGCCTGGGTGGAGACAGGCTGACACCATTTTGGTGCCGCCAGTGGCCTGGTACCCGGCCCAGGGGTACAGGGCCGCTCCTGCTGACCGGGGCACCCGCGTCCTGGCCGTGTCCCGGGCCCCACCCTGGGGGTTGAAGGAACTGCGCCAACACATCATGTGAGCGTGATGCAAAGACACGTAGCTAACACTGAGACACAGGCTTGACCCTTTTAAAGTCCCTAGGCCGTGCTATGCTAAAGAAACAAGAAAGGTAAAAATAAAATAAAGGACACTGGATTTGCTCTGTCGTCTATATATAGGTCAGCCACCAAGGGAAAAGAGCGCAGTTCAGCAAAGAGAAAAGACAGGCCCGTGCCTGCCTCTCGGCCTGGGCAGCCCTGCAGAGCACCTGCAGAAAGGTGCTGAGACTGGCAAAGCGGCTGGAAATACTGTGTAAGCCCTGGCCTCCTGTTAAGTCCAGTTAAACCTTCTGAGAGGCGGGGAGATTAGCTAAAGAGACTGGAGGAAGTCTTTCTAGTAGCTGCGGGCTCCACTTGTGACTGACGCTGCGTTGGGCCACAGGTGACGACCGTGTGACCTTCGCTCTGCTTGGCAGGAGCACGAGTAGCTGGGAAGCCTTGTGCAGGAAAACGGAAGCAGGCCCCACTGCCTGCGAGGGGCGCTGTCCTTGGCTTCCAACCGGGACCTGGGCAAGCCCAAAGGCCCTTCTCTGATTGGCTGATTGAATGTAAAGGCAGATGTCACGTGTTTTACTGAAAGACTGAAGCGTACATTGAATTTCTAGAAACACCGTGAGCCATGTGGTGGCCAGCTCATCAATCCGGCCATCATTTCCATGAGCTACCCAGCTCCTCTCTGCTTGGCTAGGACCAGCAGCAGGTTGGTAACCTGGCCTAGAATATTTTTACAAGTAAAACCAGCAAAATAATCAATCGATCATATGTGCAGAGTACCCTTCACCCTGAAATAACCCCATAATCATTCACAAACGAAGGCTAGGAAAACATGAACTCGCTCATAATGTATCCAGGACCCAAGCAGCTCTCCACCTCTCTCCTTGAGATGAAACACTCTGAGGCAAAAGGGTCTGCCCAGGTCCAGGAGCGGCCTAGGAGCGGGGTGTGAAACAAGGGTGAGAACACGTGACCGCCCAGGGCAGGGGAGCTGAGCCGGACGGCATCCGGGAATGTGCGGGGCCTGCCTGCATCCAACAGGTGCAGCGCCCTTCAAAGGGGGCTCCAGGTCTTGGCTGTAAACCGCAGGTTGCATCGTGGCTCTCCCCAGGAAAAATCAATCAACCAATGGATCCCTAAAAGAAGGTCTCCAGCATGGCCTCCAAATCCCAGTCAGTCACGCATGGCCAGCCATGTATAATAGAGGAAACGGGCTGAATTAGAGACCAACGTTCAGAGGACTCTAGCTGAGAAAACTCTAAAACAGTCCTTTGAAACATGCCCGTGAGACTTACCATGGCGCGATGGATGCAGGAACCCGGCTAAATCAACAGCTCCGATAAGTCTGATTCCCAGATAGCTAGGGAGCCCACCCTGAGAACACACCTTGTAGTCAGGGCAAAAACTCGGCCTATTTTCAGGGCTATGAAATCGGTTCCTCGTGGGCCATGACTAGACTAACTGAACCCGGGGTGCTAAGGATGCCCGCTCATCTCTAAAGCATTTGGTTTAAGGAGGTTCTCCAGTCAACCAATTCCAGTTTGCCCCCAAGCCCTGGAGAACTAAAGATCGTTTCCTGAACATCTTGCAACATCCGAGAACTCAGCTTTCGTGTGAAAAGTTGAGACCACGGCCCCTGCATCTTTGAGAAGCATGTACCTGGAATCGCCGCATATCTCGAGGATTGCCTGCATTCTTCAAACAGTTCTGATTGCACTTGAGGAAAAACTTTAGAAAGAATCTACAAAAATACAAAAATGGATATTTGTTAGGATTATCAGACAAAAGACACTTGAAAGACACGTTTGCATGGGGAGTGGTGGGGATTACCCCACGGCCATCTGCTAGCTGCCCCGTAGGGGGCGACAGCACAGGAAATTCAGGGAGCGGCACGTGGGTTCTAACGGCCGGCGCAGAACACCTCCACGTGTGAAAAGTCCCGTACGTTTGTCTGGACTTTATGGGTTTCCAAGTTTTATAATAAGGACTGTGACTTGGGAGTGGCCATTTCTTGCCTAGATCTTTGCAAGACTGACCACTGAGGGAGCCTCCACCCCAGAGACGGGTGCGAGCTGCAGCAAAAGGAAACCACAGGCTGCCTAGTGAGACTTGAATTTCAGGTAAACGATTTTTATTTTTAGGATATGCTATGAGACATGCCTATCCTGAAAAATTATTCATTGTTTATCTGAAATTCAAGTTTACCTGGACCTGCTGTATGCTACGTGGCAGCTCTAACCCCAGAGGACATCACTACCTAGGGAAACACACTTTTGAAGATGGATTTTGAAAGGTACAACCCTTAAGAAATGACTTGGGGGTGTTGTTCGAGGGGCCACAATGACGTCTGTGAAAAGGCTACATGTGTTTTTCAGGGAAGAACCAATGATCCTTGATGTGGCAACGCAGCCATCCTTCGGCCAGACGGGAGGCGAGAGGCAGGTGTATCCTGGCCACGCGCGGGCCTGGTTCATTTCCCGACAAGCCCTGCCCTTGCGTTTTGAGGCGTGGAGATACAGGGGTCCTGACCGAGTGCTGAGAAGCTGTGACAAAAACGTCACTGTGTTCTCCCTCCCCCTCCTGCGTGCTCCGTGACAAGTGTGGGCGCTCTGGCTTACAAGACGGACACGGGGAGCCCGGCTGCGACACCAGCCATGGGGACAACAGGGGTTTCTGTCTCTGCGCCCCCTCAGCCTCGTCCACCGTGGGCCGAGGACGTGGCACCTCCGTGCCAACACCTGTGCTCCCTGCAGGTGTCTGAGCGCCGTCCAGCACGGCTGCTCCCAAAGGTCGTCTCTGGTTCCTTTCCAAACAGCATCTGTCCCACTTGATGGTCATTAACTTTTTAGCAAGTTCCACACGATTGCCTTGAACTCGCCCTCACGTTCAAGCTTCCTTGTTGAAAACAATCACATCCGAAACCAAAGAGCCTCAGCAGACTGAGGTCCGTTTCTCTAACGCCCGCCCAGCACATCCTCGGCGATTCCACCAGGGCCCAAAAGGCTCAGACGGACGGGGAACAGAGCGGGGGCCACCGCATTAAACGTTCCCACAGACAGCGCGGCCTTACTGTTTTAGGCCGGAATTTACATCTTGTGTTAACTCACCTCACCTAGACACTTAGCTCACAGTGCCTCTTAACGCCATCTGCCATCAGCATACAGTAAGTCACTTGATATTCCACCCACCAATTTTTCCTAACAACCGCTGTGCAATTAAACCCGCGTGCTCTGCGGAGAGGTAAATGAGGTGCACCTGCGGCCACTCTGCCCTGAGCTGCATCCGAAAGGGCCTAACAAGGTGAGGGCGCACAAAGTTATCGTCCTGTCAGGCAATTAGGTTTTCACTTCGGGGACAGCCACACGGTGCAATTATGCCACACATTACCACCCGGCTAATCTGGGCAGGCGCCACCCGAGAAGCTGCTTGTCTGCATGGGGCCATCTCCGAATGCTCCTTTCATGACACGAAAGATCTCCCCCTCCAGACGGGGTCTCTCTAAATTCCTCCATGTCGTGGAAGCCAGTTCCCCGTTCCACCTTCCAGGGAGCAGAGCAGTTTCAGGGGCCATCTAACCGGCCACTGCCATGTGTCTCCCCAGGAGAGAGAGTGGGCCTTACCCATCATCAGGTGCCGGAGCCACACAGAGTTGGGTGCAGTGCCCAAAAACATCCTGAGTGTTCTCAGGGGTGGGCTCTGGGGCAGGCCCACGCACACACACACACACGCCCACACACATGCACTCACACATGTGCACACACATACATGCATACACACACACAACGTATACATCCACACACACAAGTATGCACAAGCGCACACAGGCACACAGATGCACACACAAACACATGCACACACTCATATGTGCACACATGCAAACATGCACATATGCACATACGTGCAAACGCACACAAGCACACATGCACTTACACACGCGCACACACACCTGCACACACACACTTATTTTGCACGTGCGCCTACCCCAGTGTCTCACAAGCACTGTAAGGACTTGGGAAAGGCGAATAGCATACGGCCCTGGGGGGCAGGACTCCTTGGAGGCACTCAGATGCCAAGCACGGGAACCAAGTAAGACACATTTGCAGGGAAGGGAGAGGAAGCCTCAGCCGGGAGGAAGAGGGCCTGCACTTACTTCGTACCCGCATTTTGGTTACGTTTCACTCAAGGATTCAAGGAAGCCCTGATAGGGTGGAGGCCCAGTCTGGCCAGCGCGGGACCCGGACTTCGCAGGCAGCTATGTGAGAAGCACGTGTACGCTTCCAACGAGCAAGTGCGCGGTGACCTGCGCTGGGCCGACGTCTGGGGAGGGGCGACCGGATGGAATGCCGGACATGCGCCGTCAGATGCTAATTCCCACCCTTTACTCAATTACCTTTAATTGGCTTTTTCCTAAGAACTCTCTGACAACCACTTTACATATCTCACTTCCAAGGGCTGGCACACAAAGGATTTAATACTCTTGTTATGAAAGCAAAAATCTTTCCTCTGTCAGAAAATCTTTGCTTTAACACCAATAAACTCGTTATTACCGCTGCACATGGATTTGCTGCTCGATGCGCAGAGGCGATAAAAATTCTAACCTGTCATTAGTACATTATGCTTAATTGTGTACAGTGCGTTTCCCGTTGCAGCTGTTGGCCCATCATCAAAATGACCATTATGTACACTGATTCCCTGACCCTATCTTTATTTCCCTAAAGAGTCGTCATCTTTCACAGTAGGTACCCGAGTAAATCAAGCTTGAAATATGGGCTTTATTTACTTGTTTCTCCCAGGCAGGAGGGGCAGGCGGCAGCTCAGGGCACACTGCACGCCAGTCCCAACTCCTCAGCAATGTTCTGCTCGCAAAGGATGGTGGAATCCTGGGCGGTCCTGGGTGCTAGTTATGAGGGGAAAGGTGTGATCGCACTACTTTTGGAGTCAGGTTTCCTCGTTCAGGGTGTTCAGACCGAAGAGCTCAGTTCCAGGGGAGTGCCCCCTCCCCGGACTCAGGGGCACCCTGTGAAGGTGGACGCGAGGCCTCTGGCCTGGGAGAGCAGCCTTGAGCCTGCGCTAGAAATCCCCAGGCCGGCCCTCCTTTCTGCAGGCGCAGTGACTCCGCTGCTCTGACAGCTGCTGCAGGGCTGTGCCCACTGGAGGAAGATGCAGGTTTGGTCCTGGTGGCACCTCCATCCAATCCTCAGGAACAACTCCCGCGGAGGAACCAAGACGCCCGAAAAGGGCCTAAAACAAACAACAGGATCGCCCGTGTTGAGCGGGGCCCACTCTGGGGGTCACACATGACGGGCGAGCCCCCCACCGCAGCAACTAATATCAAAGCCGGTTCCCTTTCTGTGTGGTTAAGCTATGAATTAGCTCATTTATATTTACTTTTATGAAGCTGATTAACCAGAGCTTCTCTATCTGATGAAAATCATTTTAATTGTAGTGTTAGGCTCCTGTGTAATATCCATTACATTATGAACTGTTTAAATTCTACATGGGTATTGTGTAAATTGGCCCTTTGTGAGCGAGCAGGCAATTAGGACCAAACAGCTCTCCTTTAAGCGGCTGTAGAACTTTGTGGCGTTGTTCAGGACAATCAGAAACAAAGGAGGCTGTTTAATTGTAATTTAATGGAATATCAAGGAGTCCGTGGCATTAGGCGCTGGCAACACAGAGCAGGAGAGAAAAATTAGCTGCAATTATGTCTGATTAGAGCGATCCTTCTCAATAATCAGCGGCCCTGACAGGCCACGGGGCTCCAGTGGGTTCCGGGATGGCAAAAGGTGTTGGGCAATATTAGGGCCAATGAAGGGGATATTAGCATAGCTAATTACAGCAAAACCCGGAAAGGGGGCCTCTGTGTATTGTAATGTGTGGAATAATTGGCCAGAGCCGTTATCAATTACGTAAGGAATGGATTTGGTTTGTCAGAGAAAAGCTGAGGAGACGCATTTCCTCTGACACCCTTCCTCCCCCTACCCCGCCCCCCACCCCCGTGTATGGAGCAGCAAAGAACTTGCCCGGTTTGGTCAAAAGTGGCAACTCACCACCATGATGTTGCCGACCAGGAGTAGGAGTGTGTGCCCCTCGTCCCCACCCCTGCCCTGCCGTTTTTCACCTAACAGAAGCCACTCGCCCCGTACTAATGATCTCCTGACCTCTGGTCAAAGGAGAAATGGGTTGTCTCCTCAGAAATGCAGTGTGCTCGCTGTGGGCGCCCTGGTGGCCAAGGGGAAAAGGGGACTTCGCAGCCGTTTGAGTGACATGTCTTTGGCGTGTGGCTGGCACACGTCTGAAAGCACGTGTTCGCAGCACCTGAGGAGCCCTGCGGGGTAGGGGGAGGGGCTGTTTTGTTTCCTTATTTCTAATTGTTACTTTTTAGACTGTTGCAGGCTTGCTTGGTCTT
The DNA here is from genome assembly GCA_033961575.1 of Aselliscus stoliczkanus. Lineage (NCBI taxonomy): Eukaryota > Metazoa > Chordata > Mammalia > Chiroptera > Hipposideridae > Aselliscus > Aselliscus stoliczkanus. The sequence continues at coordinate 184,410,108 of CM066729.1, forward strand.
TTAGACTGTTGCAGGCTTGCTTGGTCTTGAAAGCGTGACTGACGAGCGTGAGAGGCCAGGTGAAGACGCGAGCAGGATCCCTCGGCCGCCACCTCTGCAGAGGTTAGGAGTCACTCAGAGCAAAGAGCCTGGTTCCCCACAGACCCCTCCCGCCAGGCCTAGCAGACAGGGCCTGTCTTCCACCCTCAGTGAGGAGGAAATACAGAAAGTCTGACTCAAGAACGCACAATATTGGTATCTTTTATGGGGGAGGGGGGCCTCTCCGCTTTAAGGCACAACTCTTCATAAGCAGCAAACTGACATAGTGACGGATGGGCCTCCGTGTCATCAATCAGAAAACCCAAGGTGTTGGCATGTGACGGCACCAGCAGCTTGCACCGGTCCTGAGGTCCGCGGACACCCCATTCCAGATCGAGCCCCCACAGTTATAACCACTGAATCCCGAAAGCAAAGCAGGAGACTATTTTCATACGTAATAACCTTGACGAGAAAAAAGTGAGCACTTCTAGAAAACCAACCAGAAAACACAGTTGTAAAAGTGACCACCCACTGGTGGGGACCGGAAGCTGGGGGCAGGGGGAGTGACTGCCTAACGGGCCCGGGTCTTCCTTTGGGGGCGACGAAGACATTTGGAAGTAGGTGTTGGTGGCGGCCGCACAACCTTGTGAACAAATGTACTAAACGCCACTGAATGTTCCTGTTGAAATGGTTAATTTCGAGTTGTGTCGATGTCATTATAACCCCCTCACAACACAAAGGTCCCTGCCCTCCAGGAGACTGGGGGTGCAGGGCAGGGGCACCCCCGAAAGGGTCGGCCCCCGGGGTGTTGGCGGCTGCAGCCCTGAGTGGGTGACCGCGCTCTTGGAAGGAAATAGTTAAAGAGTCAAATTAAAAGATAGAGCCTTTAAGAGACTTTTCTCTGACTGATAAGAAAGTGAGCGCCAGAGTGCTTCCTCCAAGTCCCTGCTAATTACTGGGAAGTCCCTGAAAGCAGGGGCCGCAGCTGTGCTGCGTCGTGTGGCCATCCGTCCTGCGGTATTGATTCCTGAGCGGTGCTCGGCGATCGGGTCCTGGGCTCACGCACAATGGGCTTCCTTCACGAAACCTGTAATGAGCAGTTCCCATACACGGCCACATTCTGCTGACATCAGATCTGTGCACCCAGATAGTACACAGGTCAATACGTATCGGATTTCCAAAATGCGAGGGTCTTAATGTCAGGCCTCTCTCTCCCTCCCACTGCTGCCATTAGCTATTACGGGGCTCACGCTCTTTCATGCCAGACGGGAGGAAAAATCTGGTCCATTAGTCTGATTTATTCTTCAAATATGCCATGACAAATTGCTTTAACACCAGACTTATTAAATTCTTGTACATTTCAAGTTATGGGTCTCATATACTTGTGGTGGTGCCTGCATGACGTCATCACGAAGGGGGCAGGGGGGTGACGGTATTGAATTTTACAGCTGTGCCCACATGTCCTTTGTGAGGGACCCTCCTCCCTAGGAGAGAGGTCTGGGCTGCCTGGCTCCCCACACTGGGTCCCCATGCTCCGTGGACGTTGTGCCCCGGCCCACGTGACGTCCTGCACGGAAATGCAGATGTACGAGGATCTGCAAGTATCCGCGGCTTGACTCGCAGTTCAGCGCCTGCTGGCCTTTGTCTGGGGGCCGCGTTCCACGGCGGCAGAGCCCGTCTCCAGTGGACGAGAGCTATTTTACTTCCTTCGCTGGAGTAACCACACTGCATTAACAATATTTGTACTACAATCGCCCAGGGACCCACTGCCCAGATTCTATCGCTTCTTTATCTCCTGACAAATACCTCACTATCGAACATTATTAGGTTTAGAAAATTAACCCCTCACGCTCTGGAGCCACGCTAGGCCCCACCATCCCTCCAAAGAGCCTTATCGCTAAATTTCTGCTATAATGGTTTTTCTTTTCATCACAATTTCAGCAGTGGCTGTCAAGAGGCACTTATAGATACCATGATCTTGTACTTTTGCAATGATTCTCATTAAAATGATGCCAAAGAGATCTGATGGAGTTTAATAGCTTTGCCGGCCGTGTCCACATCCGCTTCCAGGACTGGTCCTGCCGAGCCCTCCTTCTGGGGAAATTTGTATGACTTGCATTAAACTTTTCCGGGTGGTTTTAATGCGTTCAGATAAGTAAAACCCAGGTAGACACTCACAAAGCAAACGCATCCCAGAGCTCCACGCTCTGTCAGTTACCCTGCCCGCTCGCTGTCAAGATTCTAGTTAGTATTTTCTGTAACTGCCCCTGATACTCCGTGATAGTTTTGATAAGGTTATCTGTTTAAAAGAAGTCAACTGCACAACACAAAAGAAATGCGAAGTGCACTATATTTACACCGGGGCTCCTGTTTCAAGTGCCTATCTTTCTTTTTCCCCCTTTACCTATTTCTCTATTTCTAATGGGCGATGCGGCCCTGACATCATTTCCCCAGCAGATCATTCGTGCTGTCAATCAGTCTGTATTTTGTCTTTCGCTGCGGGCTCATTAAAACAGCTTCCTCACTCCCTCTGGACACTGCTCCATTTGCCAGCTCTGATCACGAAGCTCCTTGCTTAAGAAAAATGCCAGCATCACTTGGCTCCCATCAGATGCACCCGTGACTTGTTGCCAGCTCCAAGGGAGCCGCTCACAGGGGCTCAGAGCACGGCGATTAAGCGCCGGTGCTCATCCCACGGCGGGTTCCCAGCCTCTCCACCGCGCGTGTGCGCGGTTCCAGGGACCAGAAGATGTCGGGGCCACTCTCCTGGCCACTGGGACTCCTGCAGGCTACAGGGATCGTTCTCAAAACAAGCAGGAAGTTTCCTGCGGTTCGCTTTTTCTTTCCCCACCTCCCGCCCCGCACCCATGATCAAGTGGGAAAGAACTTGCTCATCTTTCCCAGCTCAGATGCTCCGTCCCTCCCGATCCACACCAGCCTGCTTAATTAAGAACTATCTTCTTTGTGGGTTGAATTATTAATAAAAAAAAAAAAAAATCCCATTTTAAAACCAAGCCTGAGCTTGCTCACAGGACACCAGTGTGGAGCTTGTGCCGGCCTCGCTACCCTTTTAGGTCCTGATTAAAAACTTATTAAAACATTATAAATGATTAATGGGAGCACAGCTCTGAGTGGCAATTATTAGTTTTAATGCAGGTAATGCAGCTTAATGAGGGGGCACATGTGTGCAAAGCTTTAACTTCATTACTCCTGCGTGTCAACAAATACAAGAGAAATGTGTGTCCAGGTCATCCATTACGTGAAACGGCACCCAGCCTTCTCCCTGCACAGGCCTTTGTTGATGAGCCAGGGGCCATAAATTAATCCCTTTCCGGGGCTCAGGGAAGGACCAAGGTGTTCCAACCCGGCCAACCTGGCGGGGCTCCCTGCGCCGTGCAGCCCCACACATGAACGCTCCTCAGAGTTGCTTTTCTGGAGCCCCGGCACAAGGGAATTTTCCCCTGGAATTGTTGCAGGTTGTCATTGTCCCCCGCTCAGAAACGCACGCTCCCGACCTTCAGAGCCAATCGGGCTGCTTTCCCTGCTAGGTTTGAAAGGTTTGCAGAGGAGCTGGGCTCGGGTCCTCCCAGCGCCTAATTCGCGGTAGCGTGGTTTTCCTAAACCTTCGGCCGCGCCTCCCATGTCCTTCGCCCACCTCCTGCAGCATGGACAGCGTGAGAAACACAGAGCACACACGCGTGTCCCCTGGTGAGGAAGGCGTCCTAATGCTGAAACACAGGCACCTAGGGAAATGGCAGCCGGCACTTGGCTGCCGAGATGTCGGGGGAAGCCCAGGGCTGGACAGGCTGCACAGTGAATGGATGCATTTAGGATGCAGAGTGTGGGCGCCCTGAGTGCTTCCCCCGCAGAGGGGCCCAGAAAAGCTGCCCGCCCCCACCTGGGACCCCTGCCCCGGGCCTGCATATAGCCGATTCCTGAGGGGCAGGCGTCTCAGCCCAACTTCGCACGTCACCTTTTATTTTCTGTTTTTGTGACAAGCAGCTAGATCCAGGCTGATCCCCACTATCTGTTTGAAGAGTATTCAGGACTATTTGCATCATTTTATCGCTAATGTATAATATATGGCTCCAAAGTGAGCCCAGGCACTGTCTTGTTACTGAGCATAAAAAAGTGAGAGCAATAAAGACGCATTAGTCCTCTGAAGCACAGCGGCTATAATGCAAGCAAGAAAGGTTGCTGCTCGGAGTTAAGAGGCAACCTTTCTGCCTGGCTAAGACAATGGAAGAGTAAAGAAAATGTCAAATCAAGAAAAGCTGGATTTAGAGATGAGGCAGCCCAGAATGACGCCGGTGCCATATTTTGTGAAACTATAGCGCTGTTGGCAGGAAGGATCCGTGTTTCTGATTCATCTAGGGCCGCATGGCAAAGCTTTGTCAGTCTGCGCAAGGTATAAATAATTCAGGGTGAGAGATGGCAATTACAGGGCCCTGCACAACCAAAATGAATATTTTATGAGGACTAAAACTGCTCCGGAATGAATCACACACATGGAGTCGTACACACATGGTGAGTGGGGCTCGCACATGCCAGCCCCAAGGAGAGCGGCGCACAGCCCGTCTCCGTGCAGGGTGATGACTGCAAGCCCTGCAAGTGGCAGCATGCACACACGGACGGGCTCACCTGGCCGGCCAGGGCTGCCACCCCCACACTCCGGAAAAGTTGCCCGGTCCCTAAGGCGCCCAGCAGGAAGCCCGGGGACCACTCCACACACACTCTTGGCCGAGGCACCCCACAAGTTTGCTCTGAGATGAGCCGCTCCCAAGCAGCATCGCGGCTTTGCTTGCTGCTTCAATTGTCCCAACTACTGATAGGTGTGAGCCGAGACCCTGTTGTGAGTGAGATGATCGGAATTCGGGGACCAGGACAAAGCACAACCACTTTTGTTGTCCTCCATGACATTTCGGGGAGCTGAAGCGAGGAGGGGCCGTGGGACCAGCATGATTTTTTTCACTTTCCTGCTGAATGGACGCACCCTATGCAACTCTTCCTTCATCCCTAGACCTGAATCTCACTTGTACCGCCCGCGTCAGCTGACGGGGAGGGCCAGGGCTGTGGCTTCTTAGGTCCCTACGCCCAAACTCCCACGAAAGAGTTGCTTTCCTCACTTCGAACAGCAGACACTGCTAATGGGGGTAGGATTATGCCAAAGAGATCTTTAAAGGCTGAAAGGACGGTTTCATCGGTTACATTTCCTCCAAAAATGCTCCCTGTGAATTGCTAGAACAAATAACAACATTGTTTGCGAGGCCGAGGAGGCCAATCCCACCGGTGAATGGCCATTGTGTTTGTCCAGCTACTGATACCTGGGCTTTTGTGGGGGAAAGAAGGCCGGGGGGCCGTGACATCAACACAGCACAAGCGTCTCTCTGTGCAGACGCCCGGAGCGGGCCCTGGCCGCGGTGGGAACGAGCACCGGGTCCCCTCGGAGGCGTGTTCCTTAAATCCAACTCCAGTGTGTTGTTTATGAAAACAAGGCTATTAGGGATATTAATAATTTGATAAATAGGGATTTGCCCTTAATTATTCATGAAGAACATTTGGCAACAGTAAAATTATATTCGCAGAACAGGTTTATAAACCAGCTAATTATAAATTAAGTATGCAAGAGAAAATTGCTAACCTTGAAATTAAAATATTTTATGATTCTGCAATTACAAAAAAAAAAAAAAAAAAAAAAAGGTAGAGAACTATCAAAACGCCCCCAGTGCAAGCAGCGAGCACACAGGACCCTACAGATGGCATAGTGTGGGCCAGGGCAGTGACAGCAGAGGTGGCGGCCCAGAAGTGCCCCACCTCCCCCTGCAGACAGCGCCCCTCCGCGTGTGCTCCTCAACTGAGACTTTCCAAGAGGATCACCTGACAGGACCAGCCCCCCACAACAAGGCAGCTAGCTTCGCATCCTCAGTAAGCCCCCGTCTGCTCTCTGCAAAGGATACGGCGTGTCTCCCCTGCTTGGGGTCAGGCCTGGCCCATGGACAGCCCGGCACGTTCCCATCGCTGTGCTCGGAGCCCACAAGGAAGCCCCCACTCGCCCACTGTCCTGACGGGGCGGGATCCACAGTGAGCCTGGGGTCTAGAGGGACAAGACGGGTGCGGGTGGCAGAGAGAAGCGCAGCGCTGCCAGTCTCCACTAGAGGGCTTGTCACCGAGGCTTCAGTGGGGAGCCTGCACGGGCCCTTGCGCCATCAGGGCTCAGCTCCTGCCTGCAAACAAACTTGGGACAGACCCTGCCTCTGAGCTGGCTCGTCCGACTTTATGCTCTGGTTCCTCTGCCAGCAGGCCTCCTTGCCAGGGGCTCTGTCCACACCTGCCCAGCCCCCACGCATGGCCTCTGCTGGCCCCTGGCAGCCAAATGTCCAGCAACACATCCCAGCAGTTTTTACAAGTGTCTCCCTTTACTCCTATGACAACGGGAGAGCGGGTGAGTCTTTCTTTCACTTTCTAATGACCACGCATCCTCACCCTGGGCAGATGTTAAAAGAATTAGGGAAAGCCACCAGGATGAATTAACTGCAGAATATCCTGTTTCTTAAAAAAAAAAAAATAATAAAAATAAAAAAGTAGGCCGTATTCCTTAACTCCTTTTCCCATGGCTACGTCACATGTGTGAAAAACGCCAACTGCAGCCACTGGGCGCGTGCAGAGGCCAGCCCCTGCCACCCTGACTGGTTTGCCCGGCCGTCACTCAGTCACCCTGCGTGCTCTGCCACGCTCCTGAAATCAAAGACAAAATGAGCAAAATCCACGGAAGAGCTTTTTCTCTTTTTGGTTATGAAGAGTCTTGACTTCCCCGAGAGTCAAACGCCTCATTAACCGCTCTTGTAACAGAGACCACGGCCCAGGGCCCACCTTCCTGCCCGGGCCCACCTCACACGTGTGCACACACAGCTGCGGGTCAGGCAGCCAAGCAATCCGGAGGTCTCTGGGAACTCACATAATGAAAATGTTTCCATGTACAAAACCCTTAATCAAAATGCTGGTGGCGTCATCTTGTACTACAGACGCCGCAACTTAAAATTAATATACAACAGAGCCTTTCACGAAACGAGCGTCCCCCGGCTGTGCAGTACAAGCACTCCTGAACCATGGCCCACGGGTCTCAGCACCGGGCTCTGTGCACGTGCCAACTCCACCGTGTTCCAATCGCACAGAGACCCACGGAAGCCACGGCCACTGCCCCGGGGACCCTGAGGCCCACAGGGCCTCCAAAATTGGAGGACAAGTCCACAAAGCCGACATCCCGCAGACCGGGAGCGCCGTGATGCCGAGAGGCGGGACACGCACGTGAGCGGCTTTAAGCCGCCTCCAACCAATTAGTTGAACTCTATCCACGGGTAGCCTGAGAATATTTCCATCATGTGGGA